>APFE030868730.1:4379-15589 GCA_000404065.3 Pinus taeda | reverse complement strand
TCTCTCCTCTTAAGCTCAAATAGGAAGTCTTAATTTCACTAGCATTTACCCTCAAAAGTTCAGCTTCTAACCTCTCCAGCCACTAACCCAATGCCTCAATTTATAGTGCAATAGAGGGCAGTTACTAGGTCCTCCTTCAAACGGATATAATCCTCCTTCAAAGGGATAGCTCCTCCTAACAAGGGATTAGCTCCTTCTCTTTTGGGATGCATGAACCACTTTGGAGCAAACAATCCACGTCAAAATTCCTTCTAGAAAACTCTAGAATTAACCCATAGTGAGTTTTTTAAGATAAAAATTGTGCCTTTTGACTTTCATAGGGGTACACACCCTCCCCTTTACATACAGAGCATATAAGTATGCAGATATCCTGAAAAAAAGGTGCGGGCCCGCGGGAAAAAGTGAGAGAAAGTGCGGAACCAGAGTTACATTGCTTTTTGATGTCTTTCTATCATTTCTAAAGCTTGTTTTGAAGAGCTGAGGTCTGAGACTTGCTTAGGAAGCCAACATAGGTGGTGATAGACCCATACCGACTGCAAATAACCAAGGTGACGATATTTTTGTGTAACAGATTGCCCCTTAAAGTGCGAAGTTTGTAGTAGATGAGGATTTCATTTATCATTTAGGAAGAGTGAAGTACTTTATCATTTCGAGGATCATCTTGCAGAGAGCCCGGTTGGAACCTGTAAAAACATTCAATGCAAAATATATATATGAGATCATATCATCAGTGAGGTAGGCATTCCCATACTCAGATAAAAACTGACTAAGAGACTGAAAACTGACTAGAAGACTAACTACTGTTCTGATATAGGAATGATCTCGTAACACATCATAAGGACAGACACATGTGGACACAGTATGGACGCAACCATCTGTTTATGAATAGTCCATAGATAATGAATACAAAACTCCTCGCAGCCTGGATGGTGGAAACTAGATCCAGGGTCTTCATCTCTACTTCCTGAATTAGTACGATTCTAGCCATGTGAATAAATGAGTTGATGTCGAACATGGTAGAAACCACTTGATTACCAGTCAATGATGTAAACTGTTAACAAGTGTGAGAGAGACCACAATAATGACAATGGCTCTCAAAGTACTCAGTACAATCCATAAGATGTGATAAGATGTGTTGATGTCGAACATGTCATGGAATCCTTTGATCGAAAGTCAATGATGTAAATTGTTGTCAAAGGTGAGAAACCTGCCATTGAGGCATGCAGATTTCAAGGTACTGTCGATTCCTAAATCATCTTTCTAGACAATGAGTTGAATTCGATAGAAAGCGATCCGTCGTAGACAAGCCCACGACACGAAATCATAGATCAAGCTGAAGAAATTTAGTTGCAAGGACTGACTCAGGGGTGGTCAAGATGGATGACAGACATTTTGCAGAGGAATGGCTTATTTGCACTGACCTCTTGAACACATAATGACACAACAGATGGTTTGGTGACAATTGACCCAAAGTTAATACCCAAAAACCCGCTGAAGACTTTCAATATGGTTCGATCAACTGTTAGGTAAAGGATTTCCCAACCCAGGTGAATGAAAGTGTCGTGTTCAAGAGTGGTTATAAAGTATGACAAACAGACTCACTTTTTTCTCTTTTCCCCCACCATTTCTGGCAAGTACCTCTTTATTTTTTACAAGCTTGAGGAGGATAACATATGCTTGATTATAAGCTCACCCTTCTGGTGAGTCCAACTTAGTTTAAATGCGAACCCTAAGAAGGAGTGGTCCGTTCCTGTTTGTAATTGAACATGTCCTTTACTGTCGAAATTTAACGAGTCCAGTATAGGAGAAACTCGACGTTTTTCATTTTTGGAGAGTCTGAAAAAACTTAAGAAGCCTCTAGGGTTTGACTTTTTCGTAAATTTGTGTCTCCCAAGCCCGAAAAAGTATAAAATAATACTTTATAGAACCTCTTGATCTTTTATGACCAAGGAGTACTTTTCGTTATTAGTGTCTTTGATCCGAAAAATTAAAAAAGCAATCAAGGACACGTCGTTTTATAACCAATATCGAATTTGAAATGACAAAAATCCGGCAATCTTTTTATGTTTTTACGGTCGAAAAAAAGCTGTAAATAGACCTTCTTTTAGTGCCGTTTTAACGAGCTCAAAAGAAAAACTCGCCAATCTTTTCATGTTTTAGGAGTCAGAAAAGGGCTTAAAGGTGACTCTAGCTAAAAATGATAGATTTTGCCTGAATAATCCTGTTATCTTGCACAAAAACACAAACATTACTCATACCTGCTTGAAAGAGATAAAAATGTCGCAAAAATACCCTTTTAAAGTGAAACATAAACAAATTTGCAATTTATTTACTCAAAAAACTTATAAAAAGGGGCTTTTACCATTCATTTTTACCATTTGTAATTTGGGTGAGAAAATAGTGCTTTTGCTTTGAAAACTTCCCATGAATATTGCGGAAAATCCAATCGTCGGAATCGAACGTCGTCTTCTCCAGGTAATCCACATCACCCTCCTCTTCATTTTTAACCATTTAATTTTTCAATTTAGTCCCTCATTTCATTTTTTGGGAGGGTTTTTAGGCAAAAAACCCGTGCTCGAGGTACGCAGGCTCACCACTGCGAACCTGCGGACCCCGACTTTTTCTCCATTGGGAAAAAGCTCGGGGTCCACACCCTCCATGTAGGCAAAGTGCGGTCCCACGTAGTGTGTCTAACATGTAGGGTGCGGGCCCCGCCGCGAGGGTTTTTAACCCAAAAATCTTCAAAAATGGACCAATGAAAAGTTATTCTAGCTTTCTAAATGGTCTTTTTGCTTGATGTAGATCGTACACCATGCTAGATTGGCGCGAACGAGAGCACGAGGACGTGGATGCTGCCGCATGGAATCATCAACCTTCACTTGATGCTTTGAAGGCGTGCGGCTTATACAAATACTGGGCCATTCCTGGCATGAGGGCTCAGGTGGATTTCTTACAGTGGATGGTTGACAGATGGAGTGTCCAGGACCAGTGTTTCTTTATTGGCGGCCACCAGCTCAAGATCGAGCCAGCGGATATATACTTCTTCACTGGTTTGCCTAAGAGAGGCGTTGACTTGACTCTGTTCGGGACTAGGGCAGGTGGCCAGTCTGTCGATAGCCTCCGGTTAGAGTACTGCAACCGCCAGACTAGAGACAAAGATAGAAATAAAACCATATCCCGTCCTAAGCTTATGGTGATTGCAATCACTGTTATAGACTTTGCGGAGCTGCCGCATTACATGTTGACCACAGACCAAGATGCGTATGGCAGTTGATTGCTTTCAGGGCACCATCTTCAACTGGTGCAATGCTGTGTTGGCCAATGTGAAGGGCCAATTGACCAGGGCCAAGAACGGACGACTGAAGACTTTTGGTTATGGAGCTTTACTTGTGAGCTTTGGCCTGGAGAGGATTCCTATGCTTATCCCGCAGCATCTTACAGTTGGAGCTGGGCTTCCCCGAGAGCCCCAACTAATGCGATGGGTCACAGTCATGGCCCGTCATCCTGACGAGGGGACCGAGGTCGTCCGATTCAAACCTGAGTATTTCCAATGGTTGCAGAACCAGGTTTTTTCTATTCAGGATTTTCCTTATGCTGGGTTTGATTTTCGTGGAGACCTAGACATGGCTATTCCTCCAGGAGAGCAGTGGGACGACTCAGGTAAAAACATTTTCAACACTTTCCTAATGTTAATTTTTTTATTTTTATATCGTCTCAAAACTGATAGTAATAATTTCAAAATGCAGATGTGGGCCCATGCATTGGCTCCAGCCCCACAGGACAAATCATCAGATACCTTGGCCGAGTTGGAGAGTCACCTAGAGCGCCTGACAGGGGACATTCCCGAGACCAGCATAGACGACATCCCTCGTCGACTTCAGCGCTATGTGATTGGAGTCCCCAGGCCTTTTAGGAGGTTCCTTTGTAAGGTGGCCCGTGCACTGGTTTCGTATCGCGATCATCACTAGTGATGGGATGATCGCTTATTGTAGTCACATATGACATTTTGTTTTTTGTACCTATCATTTTTGCCAATCATAAGGTGTTTTTCAACCTATGGTCGAGGACGATGTATTTTTTGACACATTCCTATATATATGATATCGTTATTACTAGCTTGTCTTGTTAAACATGTTTATGGAATGTTTTTAAAATTACTTGTATGATTATCGCACATGTCTTCTTAACATTTGAGAAGCAATTACATCCGCTAATGTATTCAAAGATCTTGGAATATGCTGATATTCAATATAGTCAAATTCACATTCCAAGAGACGTACTCTCAAAAATAATCTTAATAGAACTGGATTTCTAATGGCGTATACTCTATTAAGCTGTAATACAATGAGTTCAGAATCTAACCTCATTATCAAACTCTGAATCCCAAATGAAACAGATTCAGATAATAACTCCACCACTGCACTATACTCTGCAATGTTGTTCGTTATTTGACCGAGGCTTACCCCATGCATAGATACCAACTCGTCAGAGGGCGAATAGATAACCCAAGCTGCGGAAGAAATATTCTGTGTACTACGACAAGCGCCATCAGCGAAACCAATATATGTTTGGAGAGGTGTCGACATCTGTGACATCAAACGTAAAACAATGATAAGCAGAAATAACGACGAAAAATTCAATCTCTAAGCTAAGCACACTTTAATCTAAAACACACCATCTAGAAGAAAAACTTAACCTAACTAAAAGATCTCCACACTTGTTTTAAGCATTTTGTCTCTTCAGGTAAAGACCATTTCTGGGTTTACCTAAAGAGACCCCGTCAAAGTCTACCAATTCATAGGACCCTTTGGCTAGCTTTCGCTTGACAACAAAGGGACCATGCCACATAGGCACGAATTTTCCAGCGCTTAATTTATCATTTGCTTGATCGTACAAAAGGACTAAATCTCCTTCCGAAAAATTTCGAGGGGTTACATTTTGATCATACCGAGCCTTAATACGTTTGGCATGAGATTCGATCGCTAATGCAGCATTGCGGCAATTCTCATCTAGCTGAGCTAAGTATAATAAACATCTTTCCTCTTCGGAAGTAGCTGGAAGTAACTCGATTTCCATTCGCAATGATGGGATTTCGCACTCAATAGGTAACACAGCTTCCAAACCATAAACTAGTTGGAAAGGAGTGAACCCTGTTCATGTTTTGACGGAGGTTTGGTACGCCCACAGTGCTGAAAATAAAATGTTATGCCAATTTGACCGATGAATCCCAATGATTCATCGGATCATGATGACTAAAACTTTGTTGATGGCTTCAACCAGACCATTAGCTTGTGGATAATAAGGAGTTGAACTTTCGTGACGCAAGCCAAGCTGGTCTGTAAGTTCGGTCATCATAACGTTTCAAAAATGATGCCCATGGTCAGTGATAATCACTTGTGGAACACCAAACCTAGCAATTATATGATTGAATACGAAAATTGCAGCTGTTTTGTCGTCTTCCTCAAATTTAGGCATCGCCTCGGCCCACTTAGTAAAATAATCTACCGCAAGGATTATATACGCATGCCCCCGGGCCGAGTGAGGGTTACATGTAATAAAATAGATACCCCATTTGGAAAAAGTACTAACCGAAATTATAGGGTGAAGAGGAGCAGGTGGAACACGCATCTTTCGATCAAAAATTTGACAATTGTGGCATTTTCGGACCGCAGTAATACAATCTTTAAACAAAGATGGCCAGAAATAGCCAGCACGCAATATCTTTCAGTAAGCTAGCCTGTCCTTTGTGTAGCCTTTTAGGCAAATATGTTGAGTTCATATGGTCTGAAAACTGTCAAGAATCCCTACATACCTTGAAGAGAAAGTTAGTAACTGCCCGGATTCTCAAAGGCCCAAACTAGGCCCTAACCTTTCACATTGATATAGATGCCTCAAACAAAGCAATAGGAGTAGCCTTACGAAAAATTGATGAAAACTTGCCTTATGCCACATACTTTATAAGAAAAAAAATGTCAAAGGCAGAGTTAAATTACATAGTGACCGAGAAGGAACTCCTAGCTATTGTGCATTCCTTAAACAAATTTAGACATTATATCACAGGCTATCAAACCTTCGTGCACACTGATCATGATGCAATTAGATATTTGATGAACAAAATAGATGTAAATGCTCACATTATTAGATGGTTGTTTTTGCTGCAGCAGTTTGATCTAACCATTATTGGTAAGCCTGGTAAAGAAAATGTTGTTGCTGATTTTTTGTTTAGAGTAAATTTACCTGCAGGTGAAGAAGAATGGTGGATGAAAAAATGCCAGATGAACATCTGTTTTCTATTTCAGTACTCTCTCCATGGTTTGCTGATATAGCAAACTACTTGGTTTCAGTATAGTTTCCACCACACCTGTCCTCAAAAGAGAAGAGCAAGGTAGTAAGGAAAACCACCCCTTTCACCTGGATTGGAGGTAATCTCTTCAAACTTGGCCGAGATCAGATCTTGAGAATATGTTTTAGAGAGGAGGAAGTCTTTGACATTCTCTAGACCTGTCATGATGGGTCTTGTGGAGGTCATTTTGTAGCAAAGAGAACTGCCTTGAAAATATTGCAAGCAAGCTACTATTGGCCCACTCTTCATCAAGATGTGAGGAGATACACCAGCTAATGTGATTGGTGTCAAAGGATGGGGAAGTATACTCCAAAGGATGAGATGCCCATGCAACCTCAAGTGACCTTTGAGCCATTTGAGAAGTGCGGCATGGACTTTGTGGGTCCTATCAGCCCTCCTTCAAGATAATAACAATACATCATTGTGTGCACCGATTACCTAACAAAGTGGGTAGAAACAAAAGCAATCAAAGTAGAAATAGAGGAAAAAGTAGTTGAGTTTTTGAGAGAAAACATATTCTACAAGTTCGGGTATCCAAGAGAACTGGTTACAGATCGAGGCAGTTAGTTCACTTCCAATTTGATTGAACACCTGCTCACACATCATAAAATCAAGCACAAGACTTCCACCCCTTACCATCCACAATTCAATGGGCAGGTGGAAGTCACTAATAGAGCTTTGGAAGGAATTCTGACCAAGGTAGTCAGCAACAGCAGAAAAGACTGGGCAGACAGATTAGTTGAGTCCACCTGGGCCTACAACACGACATGGAAGACCACTACAGTGTTCACACCCTATGAACTGGTCTATGGGAAGAATGTTTTGCTATCAATAGAATTTGAATTCAATACACTAAGAATGGTAGCTCAACTGGACCTAGACCTCAGCCGTGCACAAAAGGAAAGGTTACTGCAGCTCAATGGATTGGATGAACAAAGATTGCAGGCCCTTCTCCACACAGAGTTAGTTCAATTTCAGAGGAAGATATGGCATGACAAAAATATCAAGGAGAAGCAATTCCAAGAAGGATATTTGGCATTTCCCTATGATTCAGGGTATAAAGACTTAAAAGGCAAGTTGAGGACAAGATGGTTGGGACCCTACATTGTGGAAAACTGCAATAACAATGGTTCAGTCCTGATCAGAACCATTGATGATGAAGCCATCCCCATGCTTGTCAATGGACATTGGTTGAAAATTTACAAGAAGCCCCTCTCCAAGCGAGAGTTCATTGAAGATTTGAATAAGAAAGTGATGGTAGTGGAGCATGTATTAGCCTCCACTTCACCCATTCACTAAAGGAAAAAAAAAATGAAGAATAAGGACTCAAGTGAAAACCTCCATGAGGTGCTTGAAGTCCCATCATTGGGTTGAAAACCTCTCCTGAGGCGGCCCAGTGATGTCAAAAATAGAAAGAAAAGAAAAAAGAGAATAAGATCCATGCGTGAAAACCTCCCTTGGAGGCACCCAGGGTAGGCAATTAGGGTGAAAACCTCCTTGAGGCACCCTAGTTGTTTTCAAAAAAAAGAAAAAAGAGAAAAAAGAAAAAGAAAAATGAATTTTAATGTGCATTGTAGGTTTGTAGGAGGACCACAGAGAGCAAGAGGAGATGCCACAGAGCCCTGAAATTCACAACAGCACCTATTTCATCTCCTCCACACTCTTCTCCATCATTTCTGACCTTTCTTCCACCCCACTGTATTTTTTCCGGAAACTGTGTGTTCTACAAGAGGCTTGTACGAATTACAGAGAGCCAGAAATGGTTCCAAAAATTAGTTTGAGGGGCTTGGAAGATTCATGAAGAACATATAAACCCTCCTACAACTATCAACCTGCCTTGCCATCCATTCCACACCAACATCACATCATCATCATCATTTGTTTTCTTCCTATCCCAAAAAAACATAGAACAAAACAGTTTTTAGTAAATAGGGAAATAAACAAAAATAAGAAAGGAAGCAGCACCTCAAATCTCACCTGTAGCTACCTATTACCTCTCCATCTCTATCAGCATCTCTGGCATCATCCTCATAGCCCCTAGCACAGAAATAAGCTGAAATTTCAAGGGGAGAAGCATCTGTAGGAGATCCTGTAGGAATTCCTGTAGAAGCTGATCCCATTAAAATCAAGCCACAAAAGCAAAAGAAGTGCAACCATGAGGATTGAAGGAGACATTTGAAGCTTAGATCTAGCCAGAGGATACCTGCATAAGACAAACAACCATACATCGGAAAGCAGAGAGCATGCACCAAGGGAAACACAAGTATGCGGTAGTAGAAGGAGCCAAAATACCTCACAGCACATACATTCGACTCAAAGGTAAGTGACTAACCCGCTCCTCTATTTATATTTGTATAATTGAAAGATATGCGTGAGTAATGAGATGGTTGAGATTGAAGGAGGAAAAGGTGGCCAGTTAACTTGGCCGCCATCTAGTTGACTGCACTCATCCGAAGATGTCACCCACACGTGCACATAGTTAACTCAGAGAAAGATACCAAGGATAGGTAGTGGAGGGTATGTAAACTCCGATGCAATAATGAGAGGTGATTGTGGGAAGGAAGCATGATGACAAGGTAGGTGGGGACCAATGGTCCAAATATGGCCAATGTACATTTTTTCCAGATTGCCCCCATCACCAGAAATATCTGAAAGAAGTAAAAAGTACTCCTCCTCGAGCACTCTCACCACCTTTTCCCTAATTTTCTCCTCGTAAACTTAGCTTTAGCAAAATCCTTGTCACCCCATAGCCTCGAAACCATCATTTTCCATCAATCTCACCCATCCACCTACTCTCGGCGTTGTCTATAGGAGCACCTATGGGTAGTTCTACAGTAGGGGCGGTGAGTTGTTTTTAAGAAGAAGACACAGACTTTTTGCTCGATTTCTGGCTTGAGGAGGTAGGATCCATGTATAACCACCTTGATTATCAGCCTATGCAAGAAATATATCATTTTAAGGAGGAATTGAGTCCATAGAAGAAGAGGAATTACATAAAAAAATTCTGCCTAATAAAAAACAAAAACGCAGTTTTCCTCTATTTTCCTGTTTCTTCAAAATTATTGTCTCCATCTCTACATTTGGTGCTCAAAAGGAGTATAAGTGTAATGACAGGAGGATTCATGAGGAAGGAGGCCACTAATTCCACCAGGCTCCATGAACATCCCCAAGTAGTGGCCATATTCACAAGGGAAAAATGGATGAACTTTTTTGAGAAATTTTGAGGGTTTGATGAGGAAATTGCCCAGGAATTTGCCCTCTCTTTAGTCCCTCAATTAAGAAAATATGTCGTTGTCACTTTTAGAGGTTTTTCCATGGAGATAACCCCTGAATTTATCAGTAGGTTTACTACCATTCCTCTTGCATTACCTTGTAGCAAAGATGAAAAACCAATTGGATAGGATGCCAAGAAAAACATCTTCCAAAACAATGAACATCCTGTAGAAGATAAAAATGACATTAGAAGGGCTATCATACCATACCCTTGGGAGGAGGTTAGTTATCAAATCATCAAATACATTTCCTATGAAGGAAGGTACATCATAGTCTATGGCTACCATTTTAGAATCCTTCATGAGCTAAGATATGGCATGGACACTCCAACACCCCAGAAACTCAACATCCCCTATTTCCTCCTACAGTCCCTCATAGACTCCAGCATTAAGTTTAAGACAGGGAGTCTGAATCAGCTAGCTCAGCATGGGTTAATCAAAATTTTAGTGGAAGAAGCCCTCCATACATTCACACTCCCTATAACATGGGAAGTCTTCAGGAACATGATAGCAGAAGATGACATAAAGGCCCTCACCTATGATATCAGTGCTTCTGATAGTGAGGAAGAAGAGCAGAAGGGGGAGAAGGGGAAGCAACTGATGACTCAGCAAGACAAGAAAAGGAGGAGGAAGAAACTAAGATAGAAGAGGAGAAGGGGGAAGAAACAGAACAGGCAGAAATAGAGCAAACATATATAGAAAAGGAGGCAGAAGGAGGAGAAAAAAAGGTAGCAGAGGCAAAATAAAAGAAGCGTCCCCTGAGACCCTAGAAATGGAGGTAGTAGCTACCCTCATAGCCTTGAGCACACCAATTAAGCCAAAATAAAAGAGAAAAGGGCAGGCCTCTATGTATTTCAAGGCCAGGAAAAGGACAAGGATCAAAACAGGGAAACACCAACCATCTTCAGTAGTGCCCATTACAATTGAAGATTCACCCACTATCAAAGGGGAAGAATCTCCCTCTAAAACCCCTATCACATATGAAAGAGGGACTACTAGATCTTCCACCTGGAAGGAAAAAGTGCAACAACAAGACCCAAAAACAGTCCTACAGGAGGCACAGACAGTTCTACAGGAGACACTATCAAAGCTATAGGAGACCCAACAACTAGAGAAAATAATAGAAAAGCAACCAAAAGGGAAGGAGGAAGCTACAGAGCCACAAGAACCTGATCCCTAGCCTAGCCTTACCTCTTATTACCATCTTCTTGAAAGAGGAAGGATAATTCCACAAACATTTGCAATTCCGCTATTCTTTGAACTAGAGAAGGAAAGAGTAAGAATACGTAGGTGGATGCAAATATCCAAATCCAAGGGAGTAGAGGATGTTGGCCATATGGTGAATAGACTTAGAGAAATGGGCAGAGAGTTAAGTGCTGTATAACATAGAGAAGCAATTGCAAGAAACTAACTTCAAAATGAAAATGAATTGCTAAGGAGGCAGCTAAAGGGGAAAGTGATCCAGATTTAAACAGGAACGCAACAAATTACAGAGATAACCATATACACAAAGATGCAGCGGAAATAGTACTTCATTTCATTAATGGAAAATACTGAAACATGCTTACAATCAGAAATGGAAATAAACTAGCTAG
>APFE030868726.1:0-23074 GCA_000404065.3 Pinus taeda | reverse complement strand
TTTTATTTTAAAAAGATGTAAAGTCTCTACAAATTATGACCACAGAGCTAGTTAAGACTCAAAAAGGCTTTTTACGCTCCTTTATGCAAACTTGAGTTGATTTTTGAAGATCCACCCATGGTCTGTCAACCATGGCATTGAATAAATAGGTGTGTCTTAGAGATTCTAAGGAAATTAATTCAAGTTTGTCTATGGGTACGATGAAAGGAGTCTAGAGAGTTAGCACAGGAGAGTAAGAGGAGAGGCTCTGCAGCTAAGTGTGTAGAGGCCTAGAGTAGTGTCTGTAACTGAGTGTGTGGACCATTGCAGCTCAGTGCAGAGGTAATTTTTGAGCCTGTAAACCTTTCATGAATATCAATAAAGAAGATTGTTATAGAAATTCCTGTATTTAGCCTCTTTACTTCTGTTATGTATGAATGTGCTATATGTTGTGATTAATGATGGTTTTATGAAATAATGATGTATTAACGCACGAATTTACTTGATCTGCATTGTTATCTAAATGCAATTAATGTTATGGTTGCATGAAGATCATAACACTTTTTGTTAAAGTTGTCGAACACTTAGGTAATTCTGAGTAATTACTAATCTAAGGGTAATCTAAGGCATGCACAAGTAGCTAATGGACCTCTTTAGGGTCCACAAAATCCTCTCATGGACCTTTGCTAAGGTCTAGCAATCGACTAGGGGAAGTTACAGCAATAGGTCGTAAGGGCCTAGAAATCCGTGTGAAGGTAGATGTAGGTCGCAAAAGGGCATCACACTGATCTCTCGGTGTGGAAACTTGGTTCCACCATCCCCCCAAACTTTTTTGCGTGAGACTTCAGTTTGTGAACTGGAGATTCATGCTAAAATGGCCAGTAGTGTAGGGATTTGTTTGGCACAACTAACTTTGAACTTGGGTCAGGAGCTCCTAAGCCAACACAGTTATTAGCTTGCTACTGGTAGATAATATTTTTGTCCAAATATTGATTTGTTTTCCATTACCAAGATACCGCGATAGGTGTCTTTGATCAAATAAGTGGATGGAAAAAATATTTTCTAGATGCAAAAGCAACCCTTTGGAGTGGAAGGAGCTAAAATATTATAGTATTATCCCTCAGAGAAATATTTCTTTCCAAGAGGCATTGTTTCTTGAAATATATCGTGAGACAAGATTTTCCCCAGGGCCACATTCATCATGGTTGGGTCATGAATCCCCTACCCCCCATGAGTACTTGGAGATTTAACCACTATCCATTTGACCAAGCGGTACTTTTTGTTACTCTGTTTTCCACATTTACATAAGAAATTCCTAACAATTTTGGGTATTTCACATAAGATTCCTGAAGGAGAAATAAGGGCCAGAAAAATGATAGTGTAAGAGAATATGATATGGTCTTTATGAGAATGTTTTCCCTTGCCATGACCAAGCAAATCACTCCCCATTGTTGTAATAGCTCTAAATTTTGTTATAACTCCAGACCATGCAAGGGATGTGTGGGACTTTAGACACACTAGGATCCACAAATACTGAAACTATTTCAAGAATCTATGGGATGGAATACAAGAATGGAACCCAAATATATTTTTAGATGGGGTGTAATATTCCAATAATTATAGATCTACGATTTTTGATGATTAACAAGGCCAGTAGTGATTTATGTACATTGCATTTTAGAATGGTAGTGATTTTCATGTTGATTTAACAAAGTGGTAATTCTAGATCAGACCATTTTTTTAAAAGACCTATTTTTTTTACTTTAAATTTTCTAATGTATGAAATATAAATAATTATTTTCTAAATTTATTAATTTTTGAAGTGGTCATCTTCTTCATATTTTCTCATTTTTATTTATTTATTTATTTATTTTTGTAGTGAGGTTTTTATTCTTTGGATATTTAAAGAAGAAGGTCAATATTTTGAATTTTTGATATTCTACATATTTATACATCATTAATAAATATTTCAATCCAAATGAAATAATTGTCTCTAAAAAAACTATTTTTTAACAATTGACAAAAAAATAACCATTTTTAACAATTAAAAAACTACACGTTTTGATAATTTTTTGCTAGATATGACATGTCAAAATCACAATTTTTATAGGAAAATTTTACCTAAAAATGGTTGAATAATAGCTTTTTTTTATGAATTTCATGTCAAAAAATAATAATAATCACTATTTTTTTTCAAAAAATAATGATTAACATAAAAATGAATGTGAAAATCACATAATACAAATATTGAACATATAACAACCTTAATTGAGTGCTTATTCTTCTCATAAAATGTCAAAGTCAAAACATTACAAGTATAACTAATAAATAGTTTCCAAAAATGAGCTTGACTTCCATGCATAGCTTAAATTTAATCAACAATGTCATGTAATCCAAACTCTTCGCCCTCTCGAGTCTCATCATTGTCTTCTTCCACAATTTTCTGCTTCAGTTTTCTCATTTTTCTCCTCTAATGGATCTTTGGTGTATGTGAATCTCCCAATGTGTGCCTTTCCAATCATTCCATGTAATGGTGGTTTTGGTTCCTTTGTCGTTTTTGCCACACGTGATTCACTAAAGTCCCCTTTCTTCAACCCAATTTCTTTCATTGCATCTCGAAGAAATTGAAGAGCATTAATTCTTTGCTAAATAAAATTGCACTGTACTGGATCTTCTTCAATGGCAACACAATTTCTTCCTTTTTGAAGGCAACATGCTAGTGTTGTACCTAATTATCAAGCACAAAATAAATAATGAAGTAAATTAGTACAATGACATATAAATTAATAAATAACATATTGAAATTAAATTCCATATAATAAAACTTACCTGAGCCAGAAAATGAATCCAAAACCCAATATCCTTCATTTGACTGTCACAAATACATGGCTAAATCAAGCTCCAAAATAACATTGGGTTACATTGTTTAAGTGCTCAAACGTCTCGATCGAGCGCTTAAAAAGGGCTGAATCGAGCAATCATCGTTTCCACCCAAACGTGCCATCTCTTGCCAAAAAGTGTAACCCAACTCCATGCTTTCACCTGTATAGATTATGAATTTCTAGCAATCTATATGCTAATTATTATTATTATTATCCAATTTTAAGGTCATAGCCAAGCCAGACACCAAATTGGTGTATGAGACCCCCTTGTTTGTGGGACAAGAGACCCACCTCCATGCAACGATTTGATTATTATGTCTACGAAGGCATACCTACTATAACCCCTTATGGTTTTTGAACCTATGACCTCTTATGAGGAAACACATGCTCTTAACCATTAAGCCTATTCAAGCTCTAAGAAAGTGGAATTGATTAGCTAAAGATAGTAATCTAGAAACTCACAATTATAACTCGTGATCACAATATATAACACACATGTAACACACCTGTAAGATTACAAATTATGATAATATGTTTGAGAATACAAGTATAACGATTTCCTTCTATGCAACTCCAATGGGAATGTAGTTATGAACTAGAACATTCATGCATGTTTTTTTTCCATTAAGACATTCATGCAAGTTAGTAAATTGGCGACAACAAAAAAGTTGGATAAACAACTTTGGTTAACTATTATGTATTCAAAGATATCATTTTTTGTTAAATCATGATCATTAATTATTTAAAATCTAATATTTAACTACATATAGATTCAACAATTAAAAAAATCCTTGAAACTTTTTAAGTAAAAATTTAAAACCTTTTAGCTAAAAATTCACAACTGAAATTTGTGATTTTAACAAATTCCTACCAACTTATAAATAAATTCAACCAACAAAATATACATAAAAAACTCTAAACCATATAACACTAACACAACACATGAGATAACATGGATACAAGTTGCCACAGTGATGTGACCAGCGGTGTGTACTATGTAACTGTCACTTGGAAGTTACAAACTTATAAACCATAAACCAAATAGTTTGGCTATATAACTAGGTTTTTTGTTTGTAAGTTTTGTTTATGTGTGTTCTATTTTAATTAACCCCAAGAAAATAAAGATAAAGAGTAAAAAGATAAAGAATACCAGGAAAAAAAGTCTAGCTTTTAAAAGGGTAAGACTTTTTTACTTTAAGTACGTTAGATCACTTCGAGAAGTGAATTTTGTCCAAAAAAGAATGAATACAATTACATTTTGGAAATAGAAAAAAAGAATATGGTAGATCTAAAAAGTTACAATTACGTCTTTGAAACGTAAAGAATGAATAGAAATTGATTACCTCAATTTGACTTGGATTACGATGAAGGAGTTGGCTACATATCTATAATATTTTTTGGGGTTAATTACCCCATGTGCCTACTTGTTACACTCTCCGACATATTTTAATGCAAACTTCTTACACGCATGTTATAGACATATTTGGGCACTGCAACCCCAGTGACATATGTCAATAAACCAAGGGCTTTTAAACCCATAAAAGTGTTGTTTCAAACCCTAAAAGATCAAGGTTAACTGATTACATCATTTCCTAGAAGTTCTCCCTAAAAAAATACTAAGAACTGGTCAGAACTTGACCATACAGACTACTCCATGCTGAGGGTGTGATGCATCTCACCTATTACACACGGGGGTTGTGAGGCAATTTGAAAGAGCCTTCTATAGGGTGTGATGGGCGAGAGTAAGCAAATTGCAGAGGCAGTTTGCTAGGTGGAAACTCAGAGAATCTTCTAGAAACTGCTCATACGACACTTGCCTCTCTGAATTTGCCTAGGGATGAGTAAGAGATCATGAAATTTCCAAGTGGAACCAAGAACTATCAGTGAAATGACACTAATCAAAAACCCAGAAGCTGACTTACCCCTCTGCAAATATCTATAAATGGATCCCTCCTCGTAGAGATCGAGAGGTTGGAATTTTGTAATTTGTAAGGAAGTGTTGTTGGCTTCTCTTTGAGACATTGTATTGTTGGGTGATCTTTCTTTTCATGAGGAGAAGAGGGATTTCATGCTGGGAGGATGATGCTGGATCAGACAACTGGGTTGTAATAATTTCTTCCACTTCTACTATCAATAAAGTTATTTAAGTTTTCCTCCATATACTTGTGTACTTGTGAATCTTGTATTTGTGAATGCAGTTGTATGGTTAATGTACTTTTAATTCTGCATGGTTTATGGTATCATCGATCTCTATGCTTGTATTGTATTTTCCTCCATTGCCTCTACAGGTATTCTTTGAAGTGGGACAAGTGAGAAAGGAGCGGAAAGCTCTATCAAAGGAGAGAGGAAACAAGCAAGGAGCCAAGCGAAAGATTACGGTTGGTGCTCTCTACTTCTTTCTTATCCATCATCCATAAAGGAAATCACAAGTTACTTTGAATTGTTTGTTTCTAAGATAGCTACCCATCTTACTGGGACTAGCAGATCAAATAGCAACACTAGTTTTCCCGGAAACAATGTAGAAAATTTCTCACTTACTAATAACTAACTCCATTTATGGATGACAACATTTATGTTTAACCAATTCCACTTATAAATAATTAAATGATTAAAAAACAATTTATTTTTTGGTTTTACATTTACATGAAAACACATCCTAATGCCCAACAATTTTATCTATTAAAACATAATATATATATATATATATATAATCTTAGATGTACTTTTGCACTTTACAATCTTTGGAAAAAACATATGCGAGATTAAATTATGCAAGTGATTTCATCTCTTTTAAAATAATTTATTTTTCTTAATTGTTTAATACAATATAAATTAGAATGGATCAAATTAATCTAGCTCGCAAATCTCAAGGTGTAAATGAGGTATAAATGAGTAAAACTTGAGTAAATATTTTTTACCTCAAAAAAATTGATTCCTCTAGGATTCCAAAATTAAAATGGATTTATGATGATTTAATTATTAATTATTAATACTTATAATTAAACTTTAATTTTATTTTATTTTTTTAAATTATTTTTATTTCTATATATGTGACCAGGTCAAAATGTTTACATCTATTTCATTGTAGATTGGGGATATAATTTTTTTATGTGCTACAAACATAGACCCATGTTAACTCCATATCTACCAAGCTACCAGAGGGATCAAATCTCTTGAGATTTAAACTTATTTTGGAGTGAAAAGAGATTTGATCCCTCTCCATGCTTGGTATATATGGAGTTAAGATCCATCTATGTTGGTTTAATTTCCTCTTTTAAATAAACTAATACCATGGGTCAATATCGTAGGTTCTCAAAAACTTGGAGTTGGATCTATGTTGGTTTAATTTACTCTTTTAAATAGACTATATTCCACATGAATACTAGGGGTCAATAAATGAGTTCTCATAATGATGTATGTTGGTTTAATTTCCTATTTTAAGTAGACTATATTCCACATAAGGACCATGTGTCAATACCATGGGTTGTCGTTGTCATAAACTTGTAGCTCAAAAGCCACATGTAACTCACAAAATCAACTTTACCTTATTATTTTAATTTAAAGTCATTTTTGTTTTAACTTAGAGTTATTTTTAATTTTCTTTATTTTATTTTTGACCAAGTAAAAATATGAAGGTAGGGTTATTTTTATTTATATTACTAATACAATTATTGATTGTATTATTTTAAATTATTGATTGTATTATTTTTATTTTATTTGATGGAGTAAAATGTTTATATAATATAACAAGACAAGATAAATATTTGCAACTTAGAAGATAAGATGTACTTTAGTTTTTATTTTATTGTTATGTAATTTGACCTAGTCAAAATGCCTACATAACATACCATCACATATCTTCCTTACCTTGTTGGAGAGCTTAATTTATTTTTGACCAACTTAGATCTATCTTAACTCCATATCTACCAAGCACCAGTAAGGCTGAAGTCTCTTGAGATGCAAGCATTTTTTAAGGTGAACAAATGGCTTGATCCCAAGTGGTAGATATGGAGTTAAGATGGATCTATGCTCATTTAATTATTACTAAATGTATATTTTATTTTAATTTTACGTAGTCAAAATGTTAAACAAGAGACTACAACATCTGTACCTTATTATTGGGCCAAAATGCACTCTACAAAAATAATAAAAAATATTTACATTATCAAATAAAAAAATAGTAATAACAAAACAAATCAATGTGAGACATAAACTTTGTAGTTTAATTTACATCAACTTTATAATTTAATTGAAAGTACAAAAATTAATTTACCTCTTAGTGTCACGAGATATGCAATTCCTTCAGTACTTATTATGGACATACTATGAAGTTGACATATGCATGCTAATATTATGTTTAGTAAAAGATTATATGAGAGAGAGTGTCTTCCTTTTTATTCTATGGATAACTTCTGTCTAAATCAAGTTATGAAGGAGATTTGCAATACCTTCCAATGTTTAATATGGCTTTTGATATGTAATATTTTAAAATTTCTAATAACAATAATAACAAAAATAATTCATTGTGTGCTTTTTCTTTTGATGTTTTGAGATATGAAACTACATTGTTAAAATATAGATATCTTAATATTTTTAAAGAATGTTCTATATATATATATATATTTCCGAGGAGAAAATCCATAATTTCCATTAATTTCAAAAAATTACATGTTGTAGATGCTAAACGCATATGCAAAAGTGTGGGCAAAGCCACTTACAATAACAATACTTCAAGAGAAGTATTCCAGTAAAGCCCACAAACTGGGTAGCAAAGTAATGGGTATGTAAACCCCAAACTAGTCTGTAGAAACAGAACTGTGGAGGATACCCATACCTGTCACAACAAAACAATGAATAAAGCAAAACATAAGCTCCTGAGGAAAGAAAATGAAACAGTAAAACTCTAAAACTGGCTGCCCAAGCAAGTAGGAGAGGCACGAAATGAGGAAAGAGCAGCCATGGTAGCCACTCCTCCTCCGCCCCCTCAAAACTCTCCTCCTAAAGCCAACGAAACCAGAGGTAGAGACCAAACTACCCAAAACTCCTCACTCACCTGCAGAAACCACAGCAAATAAAACGACTATGATGATGTGGCACGAAATAATGCAGAGAAATACACCTCCATGCCCCTATTCCCTCAATGTTGCAAAAAACCTCAATGGAATGCTAGCGAGCCATCAAAAAAAGAACCAACTGCCACAGTAGAGGAACCCATCCGGTCCCAGCCGAAGTAGAGGCAGGTCCGGGGGTAGAGGCGGCTAGTGCAGCCACCTTGCCCCCACGAAGAGTGATCTGAAGACCAAAATGATAACTCACTCCTGCTCCGCAGTGCAGTCAAAAGCACCAAAAGAATCTACTCCTTTGCTTGACTGCCAAGCAGAGCTGAATGGAAGGATCGAGTAGGGGTCGCTGAAATCTTCAAGGCACTGAGTCTTGCCTTAGTCGCTCAATAGAAGCAATGCAAGGTGCCCTGGAACACTCGTTTAGAGCCCAAGATGAGCGGGCCTCCAAGCTGGAATCTCAGAGCCGAAGTTGAGGAAAAGGATACAGGTCAGCAGGAATGGGGAAGTAGGGGCCGAAATATGAAGCTCTGCCTCCGGCTGAGCAGGAACCGATAGTCATTCAAAGCCCCAACTGAAAACTGCGAAATGCGATCAAACCTCCGGCAGCTCAGCAATGATGATGATGTTCCAAACAAAGGTGTCAAGAAGGGTCGCCAGAACCAAGGGCAGCCCTGCCGCCTCTTCCCAGCTATGGTAGCAGGGGCAGTAGAAAAAAACCCTATCTCCACGCGCGCTCCTATATATATATATATATATGTGTATATATAATATATATATATATATATATATATATATATATATATATATATATATATATATATATATATATATATATATATATATATATATATATATATATTAATATATATATATATATAGTAAAAGGTATTTATTAAATATTGTAATTAAAGCATTAAATAAGATTGTTGATTTTAATTGTGTCAAATTTTGAAGCTTAACAAAATTATGAATATTTGTGCCTTGTTGAGATGAAAGACTCATTATATAAGTCAGTATGAGGGGATGTGTAAGTCACTTCATTCGTAAGTCCATGATAAACAATTCATCATATCAAAATTTTAAGCTTCACTCCATATCTTGGGTCATTGTTTGTCCTGACTTCTGCAGAATTTTTCGAACCTCGAAATACTTAAAGCTCCCCACAAACATTGCTTCTAATCCTCTTAACAAGCCACACTCATGTCTGAATAAAAAATTACTCTTTGTTTACTCCTTTCAGTATTCCCTACATGTCATCATAATATGCTTCTTTTTTTCTGTTTAAGAAACCTTTGAACCATAATGAATTCTACAATATCATCTATGCAACAATTTTTCTTAGTCATCTTAGATCCTTCATCCATTTTGTAGATTCTAGTCTACCTTAGACCTTATTCTCTTGCTTGATCAATGAACCAATGACCCTTCCCTTTCGCATTCACCTTGCGATCTAGACAATATATAACTTGGTGTCTACAAAGGTTTTAGTTCTTGACCTCCTCAAAAATTAGACCCTACAATAAGGGATAATTTAGGCTACAAAAAGGTTGAATTTAGGCTTGTTCAGGGCTACTCCAAGGTACTACTAAAAGACAAGCTAAACTAAAACATTTTGCAATCAAAATAGCCATGTCCATTGGCAACATTTAAACACAAGAAATTCACCCCATAGAGATAACTGAGAAAACAATGTCACTTTCCTTTAATATGCCTTACGAGTGTGCGTCCTAGATAGAGGAGGGCTAAAACTTCTCCAAAATAAACAGGGATAAAAAGCATATAAACATACAATAATAACAATAACAATAATAACAAAAATAATTCATTGTGTGCTTTTTCTTTTGATGTTTTGAGATATGAAACTACATTGTTAAAATATAGATATCTTAATATTTTTAAAGAACGTTCTATATATATATATATATTTCCGAGGAGAAAATCCATAATTTCCATTAATTTCAAAAAATTACATGTTGTAGATGCTAAACGCATATGCAAAAGTGTGGGAAAAGCCACTTACAATAACAATACTTCAAGAGAAGTATTCCAGTAAAGCCCACAAACTGGGCAACAAAGTAATGGGTATGTAAACCCCAAACTAGTCTGCAGAAACAGAACTGTGGAGGATACCCATACCCGTCACAACAAAACAATGAATAAAGCAAAACGTAAGCTCCTGAGGAAAGAAAATGAAATAGTAAAACTCTAAAACTGGCTGCCCAAGCAAGTAGGAGAGGCACGAAATGAGGAAAGAGCAGCCATGGTAGCCACTCCTCCCCCGCCCCCTCAAAACTCTCCTCCTAAAGCCAACGAAACCAGAGGTAGAGACCAAACTACCCAAAACTCCTCACTCGCCTGCAGAAACCCCAGCAAATAAAACGACTATGATGATGTGGCACGAAACAATGCAGAGAAATACATCTCCATGCCCCTATTCCCTCAATGTTGCAAAAAACCGCAATGGAATGCTAGCGAGCCATCAAAAAAAGCACCAACTACCACAGTAGAGGAACCCATCCGGTCCCAGCCGAAGCAGAGGCAGGTCCAGGGGTAGAGGCGGCTAGTGCAACCACCTTGCCCCCACGAAGAGTGATCTGAAGACCAAAATGATAACTCACTCCTGCTCCGCAGTGCAGTCAAAAACACCAAAAGAATCTACTCCTTTGCTTGGCTGCCAAGCAGAGCTGAATGGAAGGATCGAGTAGGGGTCACTGAAATATTCAAGGCACTGAGTCTCACCTCAGCCGCTCAACAGAAGCAATGCAAGGTGCCCCGGAACACTTCGTTTAGAGCCCAAGACGAGCGGGCCTCCAAACCGGAATCTCAGAGCCGAAGTTGAGGAAAAGGATACAGGTCAGCAGGAATGGGGAAGCAGGGGCCGAAAGATGAAGCTCTGCCTCCAGCTGAGCAGGAACTGATAGTCATTCAAAGCCCCAACTGAAAACTGTGAAATGCGATCAAACCTCCGGCAGCTCAACAATGATGATGATGTTCCAAACAAAGGTGTCAAGAAGGGCCGCCAGAACCAAGGGCAGCCCTACCACCTCTTCCCAACTATGGTAGCAAGGGCAGTAGAAAAAAACCCTATCTCCATGTGGGCTCCTATATATATTATATAATTATATATATATAGTAAAAGGTATTTATTAAATATTGTAATTAAAGCATTAAATAAGATTGTTGATTTTAATTGTGTCAAATTTTGAAGCTTAACAAAATTATGAATATTTGTGCCTTGTTGAGACGAAAGACTCATTATATAAGTCAGTATGAGGGGATGTGTAAGTCACTTCATTCGTAAGTCCATGATAAACAATTCATCATATCAAAATTTTAAGGTTCACTCCATATCTTGGGTCATTGTTTGTCCTAACTTCTGCATAATTTTTCGAACCTCGAAATACTTAAAGCTCCCCACAAACATTGCTTCTAATCCTCTTAACAAGCCACACTCATGTCTGAATAAAAAATTACTCTTTGTTTACTCCTTTCAGTATTCCCTACATGTCATCATAATATGCTTCTTTTTTTCTGTTTAAGAAACCTTTGAACCATAATGAATTCTACAATATCATCTATGCAACAATTTTTCTTAGTCATCTTAGATCCTTCATCCATTTCGTAGATTCTAGTCTACCTTAGACCTTATTCTCTTACTTGATCAACGAACCAATGACCCTTCTCTTTCGCATTCACCTTGCGATCTAGACAATCTATAACTTGGTGTCTACAAAGGTTTTAGTGCTTGACCTCCTCAAAACTTAGACCCTACAATAAGGGATAATTTAGGCTACAAAAAGGTTGAATTTAGGCTTGTTCAGGGCTACTCCAAGGTACTACTAAAAGACAAGCTAAACTAAAACATTTTGCAATCAAAATAGCCATGTCCATTGGCAACATTTAAACACAAGAAATTCACCCCATAGAGATAACTGAGAAAACAATGTCACTTTCCTTTAATATGCCTTATGAGTGTGCGTCCTAGATAGAGGAGGGCTAAAACTTCTCCAAAATAAACAGGGATAAAAAGCATATAAACATACAAAAGGATATCCATAAAATTCACCTATTTCAATACGTTCCTTAACAACTCAACAATCTTCCTTTTTCATCTTGCTATTCTTTAGCTTATCCCTATCTCAACTTGGTCTTGTCCTTCTTTAGCTCAAATGTTGTGTCAACTCAACACTCTTCGCTCAACTTGGATCCATGGTCAAAATCAAAACTCTTCCCTCAACTTAGATATATGGTCTATGTTAGAACTCATTGCTTGCCTAGATCTTGAAATGATATCAAACAAGCCACACAAGTGGCATATATATAGTGTTTGATGTCATATTTATGGGGGGGAAATTTAGTCAAATTGTCTTGTGACTAGCTTGTCCATTGGCTTGGTTGACTTATGTAAAACTTGTGAAAATGATAGGATATTTAAATATATATTATAAATACGTTCAAAGATCCATTTATCCTCATGTGTGAGGGGTTAGGAGGTGTAACACCTATCATCAAAAAGGTACCAAAATATGTTATTTGACTATATAACTTTCCCAAGATTCTTTTTCACTCCATTTTTCATCATTCCATCTGATACTTGTTGCATCATCATGACCTTTGATCCCTTGGTGCCAAAATGTTGCCAAACTCCATAGTCGTTTGCCGATATGTTCAAGAGCTTAATCTTTTTTCAGTTTGTATCCTTACACACCTTCCTTAGGTTCTTTGTCTCATCCACATTCATCTTGTTCCTTTGTCTCGTGTCAATGATGTGGGAAACATTATGGCCCTCCTTCGACTCATCGCTTCCTGTCGACTTTAGCTCATTACTAAGAAGTTGGTCTAGAGACTCCTTTCTAATACCTTGGAGCTTGCATGCCTTTATGGCAAGTTCTTCGAATTCAACGAGAGGCATTCATTATTTGCCATCAATTGGGTGATTTCACGGGTGTTCGACTTTAGATCATTCTTCAGACTTCGTGGATTGTACTCGCAGTACCTTGAGAACCATTGACATTACTAGTGGTCTCTCTCATGCTTGTTAACAATTTACATCATTGATTGGTAATCAAGAAATTTTCTAGTATGCTCGACTTCAACATATCTATTTGCATATTAGAATTTCTACCTTGATTGGGTTCAGATTCAAGACCTTGGGCTTAGGTTACACAAGTCCAGGTTGCATGGATTAGTTCACGATTGTATACATGAATCTTTTGATTGGATGGTTGCGACCATACCTGAGTCTTTTATATGGTCCTTATGATTGGATGGATGCATCCATACCACAAATCATTTATGCTTATCTTCTGGATGGTTGTGCCCATGCCTTATGCACATGTATTTCCTTTCACTATGTACTTATGTATCAAAGATATTAGTTATACTTGCATTTGCAGGTTCTCTACGACGGTGTTTTATCTCAGTTATGGATTCATAAGGCATTTCACCCCTCCCACTCTCTCGACCTTCATGATTTAGAGGGCATCTGTTACACATTATTTTCTCATCGACCTCACATTCCCTGATCTCAGGCACTGTTGGTCAGCGTTGTTGACATCTGCTTTGTGTCATGTTGAAAAATATGTGTCAGTGTCTTTCCTTGTCATATCAGGAAGGATACCTCAGTTCATTACTCCTTGATAAGACCCTTTTTAACCTCTGTTTTCGGGTCATCGCAGGTCATCGGTTATTCCACCCATGAAGATGGCCAAGATTGAACTAATACTAGTGACGTCCTTGCTCTGTCCCTAAGTTTCACTCACGATGAGTTAATTTTGGCAAGTTTGTTTTAAGAAATTGTCGAAGTTTCTGAGTGTAACAACTTTATGGGCGATCCAAGGGTTGGTTGTTGGATCACATGAGCTCGGCTCTCTTCTTTGGAATGGTTGTTCCACCCTTTGTCAAACCTCCCAAAGGGATAACCTCTTTCTCCCATCCTTATGGAGGCTCCTCCTCTTATAAATACCTCCTTCATGGTTGAGATATTCTAGCTTTGGAAGTAGCTTCTAATGTAACTTAGCCTTAGATAGTTTTGTGTGAATTTGGCTTGATTGGATGAGTGTTCTAACATCATAATTTTTGATTTTGGGTACGTGAGAGAGTTATTCATCCTCTTCGGAGACAATTCATGAGTGAATTCTTATGGAGACATGCTGAGAGGACCCTTCAAGGAGACCTACAATGTCGAGGCATGGTTGTAAGTTTTACTTGAGTTCATATTAATACAAATCGGCAATTTATTTCCTATATCATATGTCAAATTTCATATTGATAGCTTGAAGTTCCTTGACCCTTTAAGTAGATCATTTTTGTCGTATTCTAATATGTTTCTTGCTATTCTTTGCATGTTGTTTCAGGTACAAAATAGATTAGAAGAGAGTTGGAGCAACACAACGAGAACTTCATCAAATGAGGATTTGAAGATAGGCCTTAATGACATTAATTATCTAATGGAATTTGCTTTGGTATTATTTTTTGTTGTTACTAGTCCCAATCTAGGGCTAGAAGGGTTGCCTCTATCCGCAGAGGGAAGTTTCCTACTTCACATAGACACTTAGACTGCTTTGAACAAAGAATTCGGTAAGCCTAAGTCTTAATCAAAGTCAGTAGTTATATTCAAGGAAATCATGATGAGGTTCGGTGAAACTCATTGGGATTTAGATCAAATACTGAAGTGTGTAATTTGCAAAGCTAGTATGAATCTCATAGATAGTGAGCACCACGAATGGTTTGTAGCCTCACTCCTGGCCCACCTAAGGGTTGCTTTGTCATAGAAAACGATAGGAGCTCTAGCAGAACCTATAGAGATTGCAATGAGATTACTTGAAACACCTTTTTAGGATGCTTCTTTTGGAGTTCAACAGATTCACGTGGAGTTGCATAACCTGCCTCGAATTGTAGAGCTTGAAAAAGGAAAACGCAGATCGGTTGGAGGTGCACGAAGAAGTTTGGTGCCTCAAGTGTAAAAGTCATGGGCATAATAAATATCAATGCCCTGTCTTCACGAATTATATTGCAGAAGGAGGGCCAATGCCCCTGAGGCAAGACACTCGAGTAGGACCATGTATAGGGACTGTGCTATGGTGCGGTATTTGAGAGGTGGCTGGAGAACATGTAAGAAATAATTGTCACTTCCTGCAAAATTTTATGCAAACACCACAACAATTATTCTACGATATATGTAAATCGATGGGTCACGATGAACGCCATTGCCGTAGCTACGAATTAATGATGGAAAAAATGCCCATGTATCGAATTAGAGTAGAAACTCAGCCTTCAGATCAGGGCAATGGGGGAGTGTGTGGAAGATATCAGGGGTGTGGATGAGGCCGAGGTGGAGGAGGACCTGGTAGAGGTCATGGAAAAATCATTTTCTATAATTTTAAACACCGGGGCACTACATGCAGGAGTGTATGAGCCAAAGATGCTCTTCATGTCAATAGTACACTAAGCTTGACCACACGATAGAAGAATGCCCTGTGCTGATAGCTAATATGTAGGAGAAGAGGGTGAAACTTCAACAACCTAACTAAAACTTACATATGATGAGGGTCGAGGCTTGCGAAGAGGATCCAAATGTGAAAATTGTGCTACGAAAAAAAATGACTACCAGTGATGATAAAGAGAAACGAACTAAAGAATGTGGGTGGATCGACAAAGCCCCAGAAAAGGAGGTTGGGTTTGATTTGGAGTGTGAGAAGGAAACATTCATGGAAGCGAATAAAAGATTCATCAAGGCCTCTAGCTTAGGAAGATAGGAAAAACTGTCTATAGAGGTTGACCCCTTTGTGCTTACCAAGAATCCATAAACAAGTTTGCTAGTAAGGAAAATTCTCCCACTGAATAGGGTCTACCATAGGCCTGAGCGAAACCCCTTAGCAACAAAGGCATCCCCTTGAAGCCAAAACAGCTTTGATACCAAATGTAGGTTTTAACCCTATATAGAAATTACCTGCATATGAATTCTAAAACATAAAAAATAAACAATGCGAGAGCATAACACATAAAACACATATACACAGAGATTTTTCCCCTGGATCCCAAAACTGGGACTAGTAGCTCGATTTTTCATTATATTCCTTTCAATTTTATAATACATATTTATACATGTCGAAGCATCCAATACCATGGACCGAAAAACCATCGCGTCCAAAACCATGGAATGAAAACCATCACGTCCAAAAAACATGTGCGAAAATCATGCACAAAACATAGGAATGTCCATCCAACCTAACTTAGGTTCCAAAACCATAGGAAGGTCCACCCAACCTAACTTAGGTTCCAAAACCATAAAGTGGGGTTATGGGCATGCCTCAAACCCCCTGTGACCCCCCCAGTACATAATCGGTGCAACGAAGGGGGGGCTCCATCCCCCCTTTAACCACCTGGTTAACTACGTGCACAACCTAACATTCTCCCACTTGTTGTTTTCTTTCCACAGGGGGCCACAAGAGAGCTTAGTCATTTTTCTAGCCCTGAAATGTGCATTGTCTCTCTACACCAAGAGAGCTTCTCAGAGCTCACAGATTTTGTCAATGCATCTGCAGTATTCTTCAAAGTGTCCACCTTTACCAGCAACACCTTTTTGTCCTCTATCATATCCCTAACAAAGTGATACTGAACATCAATGTGCTTTGTCTTTGAATGATATGCAAGGTTCTTTGCCAAGAAAATTTCACTTTGGCTGCCACGGTCTATCCTTATAGCTCCCTGTACTAACTCGATATTTGAACACAATCTCTGCAACCAAACTGCTTCCTTGCTTCCATGAGCGGATGCCATGTATTCCACCTCTGTAGTTGATAGTGCCACTACAGATTGTTTCTTACTCATCCAACTGATTGCACCTCCAAATAGGTTAAACACATACCCACTTGTAGATCTTCTCTGATCCAGATCTCTGGCCCAGTCTACATCAACAAAGCCACAAATATCCAACACTCTGTCCAATCATGGTCTTCCTTGGTAGCACAAACCATAATCACTAGTGCCATGCAAATACCTAAAAACCCACATCACTGTTGTCTAGTGCTCCTTCCCTGGTTTTGACATAAACCTGCTCCATACTCCCCCTGCATGTGCAATGTCTGGTCTAGTACAGAACATTGCATACATCAAGCTACTGACTGCACTTGCATATGGAACACGGGACATGTCCTCTGCCTCTTCTTGTGTCTTGGGACACTGTTCAGCAGATAACCTCACACCTACAGGAATAGGAACCTTCACTGGTTTACTATTCTGCATATTACACCTCTGCAGTATTGTCTCGACATACTTCCTCTGGTTTAACCAGAGCTTCCTCTTTGCCTGATCTCTTCTAATTTCCATGCCCAAAATATAGTTTGCAGCACCAAGATATTTCATGTCGAATTTGGAGGAAATTTGGGTCTTCAAATCATGGATAATTTCTTTGTCAATTCCAACCAGCAACATATCATCCACATACAAGACGAGACATATAACATGGCCACGAATTAATTTAAAATACACATAGTGATCTAATTTGCTTTTGGTGAAGCCAAGTCATCATATAAATGTATCAAATTTTTGATACCACATCCTTGGTGACTATTTTAACCCATACAAAGACTTCTTTAACTTGCATACCAATTCTTTCTTACCCTTCACTACAAAGCCTTTAGGTTACTTCATGTAGATCTCCTCTTCCAGATTCCTGTGAAGAAATTTTGTCTTCACATCCATTTGTTCTACCTCAAAATCAAAAGCAGCAACAATAGATAAAAGTAGTCTAATAGAGGTTACCGTGGCAACAGGAGAAAAAATATCACCAAAATCAATTCTTGGTTGATTCGAATCGAATCCATAAATGACTAACAAAGAACCTTGATTGTATCTGGACGAAACAAATCTCTAAAGAATCTAAAACAACATAAAAAACACCTTGAACCAGTGACCATGGCAGCCAACATGGAACGACGAGGACCTCGGTCAAAGCGCGTTGACCGAGGCCAATGGAGGCCACGCAAATGGCCAAAGTAACCCCTAGGAGCCCCAGATCAGGAAAAGGAGGTGGTTTTCAATGCGCGATTAGTGCCTAGTGCTAATTGCACATAGCTGGGCAAGAAGGGTTGAAATGGAGAAGCCTTAAGCCCTTGGTCACATTGGGAGCCAGAGAATCGAGGACAGAGAGACAAAAAGCACTAAAGGACAAAGGCGAGACCCGCACCCTAGAAACCGACGGTTTTGATCAGGATGCCCTTGAATGGTAAGAGGTTTTGGAGGAGAGTGGAGCGATCCCACTCAGCAATCGACGCGTGGAAGCAGAGGTGAGAGAAAAACCACCTTGATCGCGTGCTATCGGTCGAGCAAGTCAACCGCGCTCGACGTGTGTATGACGCTAAATCTTGAGGAGCCCAGATCGGATGGTTGAGATTGCACCCGATACAAAGAAGAGAGATCGACAGGGAAATAAGTGATGATTTAAAGGGATTTGGAATCTGTTTGACCACCATGGTGGAGAAAGAATGTATCCACAACATAACTAAAGAAATGAATTGACGAGCAGGCTGGTGCTGTTCCGATGGGGAGATGTGGCACTTCTCGAGTGTTCATGCTGACACCGAACACGAAACTCCAAGCGTAGCTACAGAAGGAGAATCGACACAGGTGGAAGAGGAACCGAGTGGGCATGAGTTCGAATGGCTAAAAGCCATGAATAGAGATAGTATAATAACAAGAGTTGATTGGGAACCCGAGGAGAGTGGAGACTGAGCGACCAAGAGGGAGACAGTGAGCAGTGAACCCTAAGAGGGGAAGTGAACATAAAGAACAGTAAAGCCAAGCAGAGGAGACAAAGGGCCGAGCTAACAATAGACAACATCGAGCACTAGAGCGCTTGAAGAGTAAAGCCTTCCCATAGAGGAATCTGTCCGAATTGAGCTTCACATTTGGCTCTTTTCACTATAGACCAAGGGTCACAGAGCTGGTAGGAAGAAAACGAGTCTGTGAATTCTGAGTGGCTTGGGGAATGCAAGAACCACCCTACCTAGAAAAATCTGCTTTAGGAGAACTCACATTGAGTCCTTGTATTTTAATTTCTCTGTTGTAAGACACAATAAAACAAGGCCACCACTAAATTTGGACCAGAGACGTAGCCCTGGAGAATAGGGTGAACGCCTTGTTAAAAGCTATTTGTGTCTTTGCATTGCTTACTGTATTTCTCTGCTGTCTTTCCACTTATTTTCTATGTATTGGAAATCTGATCGATCTGTTGCTTGAATAACACAGAACACATACCAGCACATGAGTCTGTAATACCTTTTGTTTAACAAATCTTCGACTGAGATCACTTATAGGGTGATTATCGGATCAAGGGGTATCAGAGATCTAGGCTGTAAGGTTAGAAAAGCTTGTGTTGGTTTAGCTGTGAATGCTCACTAGATCAAAGCTAAAATTAGGAGAAGGAGAGTTGGTGGAACCTAATCCTGAAATTGGGAGAGTCTATTCTCGGAAGAAAATGTCAGAGAAAGGTTCTATAGGGCGAGACCCTCAATTCATAGAAAGTTTCCTAGCTATAAAGTCTATGGTAGAAGAAATGCACAGGGAATTTATAAAGCATAAGGATGAAGATTCATCAGGCTCTAAACAAGATAAAGAAGAATATGAATCTCATTCCCATGACCACTCAAAAGGGAAAGGGAAAGAATAAAGCTTTCTTACACCTCCTAATAGCCCTGTGCATAATAAAAAAGCATCTTTGATTAAGTGAGATGTTAAATTTGATTTTCCTATATAGGATGGAGAGCTAAATGCTGAAAAGTTAGACAATTGGATTAGACAAATTGATGTGTATTGCAGAGTATAAAACATAGACTCAGACAAGAGTAAGATTCAGCTAGCAAGCCTACGCCTAGGAGGCACTACCTTGGCTTGGTGGGAAGGCAGAACCCAAGTTGATATGAAAAGAGATGGTAAGACCATCTCTGTCTGGAGTGAATTTGTTGCTGCAATAAAAAAGCAGTTCTATCCATTGGCCTACAAGCAACAAGCCATGATGAGTTGGCAAACTCTTTGGTAGTTGAAAGGGAAAAGTGTACAAGGGTATACTCAAGAGTTCAAAAAGAGAGCATTGATGTTGGGTATCTTGTTAGACTCACCATAAACTCTTTTAAAGCACATTGGTGGTCTACAGAGCTACATGAGGCATACCATTCTCATGGTTAATCCCACTAGTATAGATGAGGTATCTGTACAAGCTACTCATCTAGAAGCTAGAGGAAAGAATGGAAATCCAAAAGTTGGGGGACCATCCCAACCCACTATAAGCAAGACCAAGGAGAAAAGGAAGCATAAGTGGAAAGCAAGGAAGGCTAACACTGCATAAAAAGGCAAAGCTTCATGCACTCACTGTGAAAAGGAGGGGCATGATGATGAGCACTGTTGGATTCTGCATCCAGAGCTGAGGCCTAAGAAGTCAGAGGGAAAGAAAAAGAAGATTGCTACAGCTATTCAGAAAGATTTGGGGTTAGACTCGAGAGATGAAACAATCATTGCATCCATTGGTATAAAAGGTAAGAATTTTGAAGTGTTTACTAGTAATTCTGTTCAATCTGTTATTGATGAAGAACATGAGAGAAAAGACACGAGATTTTCCATATTCGAGTTGTTTCCAAAAATCAAAAGATTGATACTTTGTTTGATAGTGGCTCACAAGAAAATCTAATTTTTGAAGCAATTGTAAAGAAATTGGGATTAGCAACTATACCTCATAAAAAAACATACCCATTAGGTTGGTTTAATGATAAAGCGCAACTACAAGTGAATAGACAGTGCAAACTCAAGTTTTCTTTTGGGTTAGCATTTGTAGATGAGGTTGATTTAGATGTAATTCCCTTGGATATATGTGGAATTGTTTTAGGAAGTCCTTACTTGTTTGATAGAAAGGCTATTTTCTATAGAGCTGAGAACAAGTATCTACTTGTTAAAGATGGAATCGAATACTTGTAAGAGCTCACAAGCTCAAGAATAATTATACTCTCATAAACTTAGGACAGATGAAAAGAATGATAAATTCATCAAACAGTTTCTACTAATGGTTGTAAAGGAAAACACACTTGATAAAACTAGTGTATTTGAGGGCTGTAATGTTGGTCAGCAAGCTGACATAGAAAAGATTGTTTCAGAGTATGATGTCTTATTTCAAGAACCTAAAGGTCTGCCACCCAAAAATGGAATAGTACATGATATTATTTTGCAGCAAGATGTTCCTTTGCCTAACATTGGGATGTACAGGTTATATGTTTTAGAGAATGTTGAAATCAAGAGACAGGTGCAAGAGTTGCTTGAGAAAGGGTTCATTAGGCCTAGCACATCACCATGTGGGTCACCAATTGTCTTGGTGAGAAAGAAAGATGGCTCGTGGAGAATGTGCATTGACTACCGAGCACTGAATAAGATAACAATAAAAAATTATCCCCTTCCTCGCATAGATGATATTTTAGATCAATTGAAGGAATTTGTTTATTTCACCAAGCTGGATTTGCATAGTGGATACCATCAGGTCAGAGTTGTAGAGCTAGATGTAGGGAAGACTGCTTTCAAAACAAAGCAGTGATTGTATGAATGGCTAGTTATGCCTTTTGGCCGAACGAATGCTCTTGCTACTTTCATGAGATTAATGAATGATCTAATCAGACCTTTTCTTGATGATTTTGTTGTATACCTAAATGACATTCTGATTTTTAATAAAACATGGGAAGAACATTTAAAGCATGTTAAGCAGACATTAGATGTTTTGAGAAGAGAAACACTTTATGTTAAACTCTCCAAATGTGAATTTCGCAAAACCTCTCTAAATTATTTGGGTCACATAGTAGGGGGAAGTGAATTGAAAATAGATCCCTCTAAAGTGGCAGTCATCATGAAATGGCCTAAAACCAAGTCTTTTATAGAAGTGAGAAGCTTCTTAAGAGCAACACAATATTGGAGGAAGTTTATTTCAATTTTTTCCTCAATTGCAGCTCCCTTACATGCTTTGACAAGATTGAACAAGGTGTTTCAGTGGGGAGGCAAACAACAGAAAGACTTTGACACCTTGAAAGAAAGAATTAGCACATTACCTGCACTAGCACTGCCAGATCTACAAAGACCATTTGAGATCCAAACTAATGCTAGTGACTATGCCATGGGAGCAGTGTTGACACAACACGGTAAATCCATATGCTATCATTCTGAGACTTTTAATTATGCAGTAGTTAACTATCCTACCTATGATAAAGAATTTTATGAATTAGTTCAGAGTGTGAAAAAGTGGAAACATTACTTAATGGGCAAAGAAACAGTAATACACACTGATCATCAGCCACTTCAATATCTACACTCCCAGACTAAATTGCAGCAATCAAGACATTACAGATGGATGGGATTTCTACAATAGTTTCATTTAGTCATCAGATATAAAAAGGGCATACATAACAAGGTTGTAGACACGTTATCTAGTGTTATGAAACCAGCTCAAGAAAAAGATAGAAAAGATAGATCAACGCCTTAAAATTCAGCCTCTTCGAGGGGCCAATCTCCTTTACATTACATAAATGAACAATTCTTTGATGGTTCAAATGAAAAAACCTCCTTTCTATATATAGGAGTCTAAGGAGTCACAATATAACCCAACAATAATAATCTAAATCCACAAAAATAACAATAGAGGGATTTTATGGGGCACAGTAATAACAATATGGGGGCAATAGGGGCACAACAATATTAATAAGGGGTACAACTACAATAGTAATGGGGTAATCACTAGTATTATGGGGACCCAAAATGCCCCTCTCCTTCAAAAAAAGTGTTTTCGTCAACGCTTGAGTAGTTCTGGATACTTCTGTATAAAATTCTCATCCTCCCATTTGGAATCTTCAGCGGATAAGTTCTTCCACTTGATAAGGTACTCCGAAATTGATCGATTTCGTAGCTGTAGAGTTATTTCTGTGACTACTTCCAGTTCCAATATAATTTTTCCTTCCTCGTCAAGTTCTGGAAATATTGTTTGTACTGGGAGCTTGTCGCCTATAACCTTCTTTAAACATGAAACATGGAAAATGGGGTGCAATCGAGAAGCTGCTGGAAGCTCCAATTTGTATGCCATAGTACCAATCTTTTGCAACACCTTGTATGGACCATAATACTTTG
>APFE030868723.1:0-14932 GCA_000404065.3 Pinus taeda | reverse complement strand
GCAAACAATCTCATAGGCACATATCTTGGGAGCCTGTAAGGACAGAGCTCACAACCATAGATCCTGATGACTGTGTGATTTTGGTATAGATACCAATCACCTATTTTATAATTCTTGGATAGCTGCAATATTTTCTGCATGTCACATGACAACCTAGGAGGAGGATTTCTTTTCAAAAGGCATGTGACTGGATATACAAATTGGTCAATGAACTCACAGTAAGAATATGGAGAGTTCTGGACATGATGAGAAACTGAAGACCAAAAGATAATAGACCTCCTCTCACCCTGTGAATCTAGCTTCTTGATAGGGCATTGGAAGCAATCTGTCTGATAGTACATGAACAGGTGATAGATGTATGATGAGTATTTAAATATTTCCTCCCTATCCAGCTTTAGCAGTTGGTCATGTATTTTGTTGGCAATGAACTTGGCATAGTTGTATTTCATAGCAGGGGGCTTCCCAAGGCTATATGTAGACAAAAGGACCAACATTGTTTCATCAATATGTTCACTTGTTGAGAAATCCAGCACAGAGGATATCATGTCTACAAGCAGCTTGCCTACCTCATTGAAATTTACATAAAGGAAAGGAGGTGGCCCAGTAGGTTGGCGGTCTGCTCTCATGAAAGTCTTGGCAATTGTAGCAATCTCAGCGCTGGAGAGCTTGGAGCCTTCATCAAGCAAGCATTTTATGGAAAAAGGGAAGAGTAGTTGGGTCTTCTTGAAATTGAGCATCTGATTGATGGAATCAGGAGTGATGTAAAAAAGTATGCTCCCAGATGGAGAATTGACAGCTCTGAGGATCTGGTCATAATTATCAACACAGAGGTGGATTATTTCAGGGAAAAAATTCACAGAAGGCAAGAAATAGATGGGCATATTTGACTCCCAGATGCCATACATGTCACTATTGCTTAAGTGGCTATTCCTCAGCTGGCAGAAGGTCTGCAAGTGGTTCCTCTCTCCAACAAAATCCTGAATAAGGAAATCACTGTCCACTAAAGGCATTGCTTCAAGTTCCTTGTTAGGTGTATTGATAGGAGCTACATCTAGAGCTGATGGAGTGGTCTTATTGAAATCTTTTATGGATTAATACTTGAGCTCAGGATTAGTGAAACTAGTGAAGACTGCAAACTGATTTATACTTGGGAGTGACTAGTCCTGTTTGTATTTATGGGAAAGGAAAACTTTCAGAGTTTCAACAGACTTGTTTACTAGATTGATAAATTGTGGGGAAATAGCACAGAAACAGACTGCTTTTTGAGCTAAGTAGCTGGAGCTTTGCAGAGGAAAATCTAGTGAGAGGGATCACTGTACAGTTGTATTGAATTCTGCCGGGAGCTCGGGTCTTAAAATCACTCTTTAACGGTGAATTTTGAAGAAGGGCGCAAGTTTACTGAGTTTTGTTGTAGCAGGAGCTTAACCAGGGAATTTAGGCAATATTTAAGTGCATAATTGGCCTAGTGGGCAGCTTGCAAAATTTTTTACAGGTAAATTGGAGAAAAATGGCAAAAACAGGGGTGAAAATAGGTGAACTGTGGGCAAGTACCTGGTTTTTGCAGCTCCGAGGATGTTGAGCTGGTGCAATGGTAAGCAATTGCCTTGAACTTGTAGGTGGTGGCAGTTCGAACGATCAAATTCCGAGTTTGGCGGAAAATCGTTGTAAACAACATGCACAACGCTCCGGAAATAAGTCGTGAAAATGACATATAAATGGCCCTTTTTCTTGGTTTTATGCGAAATTGGGACTTTTGGCGCTTTTCAGCGATGACGTCAGCATGACATCATCAGTGGGTCCCGGGTACGACAGGATGACATGGCGGCTGACGAGGATGACAACGTGGCGGTGACACGGTGGCAGGGCATGGACGCGGGTGGATGACGTGGGGGCGACGTGGAGTAGAGGCGGGGGACGCGGGCGCTGACGTCATAGGTGACGTGGGTGTGACGTCATAGGGCGGAGGGTGGTTTCCGTTATTCGCTGCACCACCCTTGGGTCATAAGCGATATAAGGGGGGGGGGCTCCGAACACCCCGGGAAGGCGACGCATGGCGGGGGTACGGCGGTGAAACCGCCAATCCCCCGGATGCTAAACCTCCGCCTGTTTGCCTGTGAAATTGACCGCCCACCTTTAGATCTACAGGGCCGATGATCGGACGCCTGGCGGGGGTTATGCAATGGTGGCAGGTTAAGGCACGGGACCCGCCAGTTACGTAATAAAAATATGAGCGGGGAGAGGGTTTAGACTTAGGGTTTGCGGGTTTATAATATGCGCCCGTTTATATATGTTTATTTAAAACATTATAAACAAATATATTAGCGCGGGAGGGGTATAGATGGGGTTTAGGAGCGGGAAGACTATGAAAATTGACTTTTACCCAAAGTTTTAATCATAACACATAGTCTAGGGTGGTGGAGGGTTAATACCAGTCCCGGATGGACTAAGTATTCCCCAAGGCATAAATTTTATAGCTATATTGCCAGGGACAGGGTATTTAGTAGATTTTTTGGGATTTTTATATAGTTTTTTGTAGAACTAGGGAGGGGGAACCATGCTTAAGGAGTTAATTAATAAATCAGTTGTTAATATGACTTTGTGAGGTGAAAATGTAAGGGAAGGTGCTAAGCTTTAAGAAGTAAAACTTAGAGATAGAAAATGAGTGGAATTTAGAATGATGATTTTTACACAAGAAATGTGGCTTCTTTTCCTTGAGTAAACTCATAGTTTGACTTGGTACTTGTTATGGAATGAAGTGAAACAGGACTTTTGGGCAGATCCCAAGGTCCTTGGGGGATGCTAATAAATGATGTTTGGGGAAGAAGAGGGAAATTAGTCATGCTTCCATTTGTTATGTCATCAAACCTCTGCGGCAGTGCCAATATCCCGAATGAGATGAGTTGTTCATTATAAGCCAAATGGTAATGGCACCTTTACTTCTGCAACCTTACACTACTTACCCAGCCTAGCAATCCTAACATTTTTTCTTCACTTGAATTGCGTGCACTTGAATTAGCAAACCCTGATTGTCCTCTTTTTCTTTTGACTGCCCTCCTATCTAAATCTACCCTTATTTCTTCCAAGGACCCAGATTAAGCAGTTGGGCTCCTTCATTTCTCTACCTAGCTAGTCATTTGCCAAGCTTGAGATGTTTGGACAGGAATCACTCTCTATTCTACAACAAGCAATTTAAACATGGCATGGTCCAGATTAAACTGTTGGGCCATCCATCAAGTATGATTAGCAGCATTATTTGTACATTGTGGTGCTGTCAAAAAGATAGTAGTGGCATTTTGACTGGCCACTTTCCTGGTCTTTGATTTGGGGTTCATTTTCACTATTCTTTCTGACCAATTGTTTTTCTTGCCTTTTGATTATTCTTTTAAGGCATACCCTCTTTTGATTTTTTAATTTTCCTAGTCTGTATAAAATATGGAACCTTTGCAATATGCAATGATGAACATATTTAGCCCTTCCACTGTCAATCATGAAAAATGAAACCTATTGGTATAGGAACCTAACACATGGCATGCGCAAATTCATTCTAGAAGAGAATCCAAAAGAAACATGTTTTGGGAGAAGTATATTTGGTGAAGGAAGAAACAACTAACAAAATTGGTCAAGTTAGAAGCACCAAGAAAGATTGGTGAAAATAGAAGCAACTAACAGAAATTGTGAAGAAGCAATTAGACTTAGTGGAGTAGGTTGGTGCCTACGAATATTTGCGGTGGTTGGAATTGGTGTCTCCTATAGGATGATACCTAAAAGGAGTAGAGGGGATCAATGTCTTCTGTAGATTAGTGCATATAAATCAATAGAGGGTATCGGTGTCTCTTATAAGTTGGTGCTTACAAAGTAATCGATGGTAATGATGTATCCTATGGGTTGGTTCTTATAAAATAGTAAAGAGGACTAGTGTTTCCTATAGGTTGGTGCCTACAAAGAACTAGAGGGGATTGATGTCTCCTATAGGTTTGTGCCTACAAAGAAGCGAAGGGGATTGGTGTCTTGTGTGGGTTGGTGCCTACGAATTGCTGTAATAGTAGGTTGGTTCATATGATATCTTTCATATAAATAAATTATGTGGTTTTATCTTCTGAAGGTTTCCTCATATATATTGTGTTTTTTTGTTTGTGAGATTGATGTTTTATGATGTTCTAAAGTTTAAATAAGTAAAATTTGTCATTATTTTGATTCACCCCCACTCTCAGTATAATTGTGAATTCCAATAATTGGTAGCAGAGTGGGTTCCTACAGAACTAGTTAAACCACTAGAAGGTAATTCTTAGAGGGACAAGTGACTAGCAAGGATATTTCCCTTTCAAATAGATCCCCCACTCTTTTATGGAACAAATTATTACTTTTGGAAGATAAGGATGATGCCATATCTATTTTATTTTGGTGTTGGGGTATGTATTTCTGTGGTAGATGGCTATAAAGTTCCATAAATTCCTCCAAAAAATGTAGATGAGAAAAAAAAATTGTATATAATTCCAAAGCAATTAATGCTATTATGAGTGGTCTTGTTAATTTAGTATTTTTCAAGGTAATGCACTATGACTATGCTAAACAATTTTGGAACAAAATTCAAAGAAGTTATCAAGGAAATGAAAAGGTAAAGAGGGCTAAACTTCAAACTCATAGAATGCAATTTGAAATTTCAAAGATGAATGAAGAAGAAGACAACACATGTTTTTTCCTTTGGGTAGATGAAGTTGTGAACACTCTTAAAGGATTGTGTGAAAAGATTTGAAGAACCAATAATTGTTCAGAAATTCTTGAGATATATTCCATTGAGGTTTAATACAAAGGTTTCAACTATCAAAGAAATGAAATAATTGAAAAATCTAAAGATGGATGAACAACATGGAATCCTCACTACATATGATATGAGAATAGGAAAAGAGAAGGAGGATTAAAGGAAGAAACCTTCAAATAATTAAAGAAAACAATAGGATACAAGGACCATAATAATTCTATTTCTAAATCAGATGAAGAAGAAACTCAGTTTGTGAGAAATATGAAAAGAGGATTTGGAAAATATAAAAGTAAGTTACCATTCAAATTTTTTGAGTCTAGTAGAATAAATCATTATGCTTCTAAACATCCATATGCAAAATTGGAATATAGTGACAATGAAAGAGAACATAGAAATAAAGGCAAGTTTCATAAAAATAAGAAGGGAATATCTCTCAAGAATAAAAAAAAATATTCCAAGGAATATAGTAGCTCATCATAAGACAATGATGAACATGCATCTGATGAGGATCAAGAAGAATGCCTACTCATGGCCTTGGAGAATAAGATATTCTATTAAGAAGAAGGAGATGTTGATTGAGAGGTATATTTTGAGGGTGAACTTATTAGTTCCTTAAAAGAGACAAAAATACACAAAAGAAAGATTAAAAATCTTAAGGATCTATTATAAAAATACGAAAATAAATATCATGATTTTAATGAATTTCCAATCATCCTTATAAAGACAAAACTAGAAGAGACAAAGAAAATAGAGGGTACACTAATAAGTTAGCTAAAATAAATGGAAAGAAACCGCGAGAAGCTAGATGCTGAGGTTATATCCTTAAGAAAGGATTTAGAGAAGGAAAATGCTCAATTGAATCTAAACTTAAAGTTTGTATAAGGGACTAAATCATTTGAAACATTCTTAGTTTCTAGATATCTCCTCTTATTAGAATAGGTCTTAGATATCATGAAATTTCCAAGGGAGAATCAAGCTCAATGTCATAAGAAAAAAAAATGCAAAAAGGAACATGAAAGCTATCTTAATTTTCTCAAAAGACCTATCAATCAAAAAATCATCTGGAAAGAAGGAGAGGACCAATATATATTTAATCCTCAAAAGAAAGATAACAACACTAAGAAAGCAAGTGAAGACCGGTTTAGACCCAAGATATGATTCCAAAGAATAATTCCCTTGAGAAGGCCTTTTACATCTAGGTATCTAAATCTATTTTATGGCTATTATTTTACATCTAATAGTTTTTTCCATAAGGAAATAGATGCAAAACATATGTAAGAAATGACTATATGATATCAAAGAATGGTTGTCTGAGCAACAATATGAGAAGTTTTAATGAGAATGTTGTCATAAATTACAATTCATTTCCCCTTTATTATATCATGTTTAATGTTTCAAGTGAACTAATTTTGCACACAAAGCTCATGATTTTAGAAGCATTACATTTAGGATTCCAAATCGAAGCAGAGAAGAAAATATTTTTAGAATGGAAATAAAAGAACAAAGGTATGGAGAAGGAACCAAGAGGAGAATATAGAATGTGGTATAGCTCTATGTGTTCAAAAAAGAAGATAGCCAATGTAATATAAATAGTGGTTATTCAATTCATATGACAAGAGAGAGAAGAAAAATTATCTTTCTAAAGGAAGTTAAAGGAGATAGTGTCACCCATGGATAAAATCATTCAGGAAGGATAATTGGAAAAGTCATAATACATATTGATGATGGAAGGAAAAATACATAATTTTTTGTTGGTTGAAGGTATAGAGAACATTCTACTAAGTGTATGTCAAATGGTTGATCAAGGGTATGATATCACATTCAATTCCAAAGGATGTGAAATAATAAAATAAGATTCAAGAACATTGGTAGAAAATACAATAAGGTCTCCAAACAATGTATATGTATTCAATAAGATTAAAAGAAAGAAAAAATCCTCTTTGGGAGTAAAATGTCTAATATATCATCAGTATAAAACAAAATAGGACTACAAAACCTCAGAATACATTAAGAAGATTAGAACTTTTGAGTGGGTTGTAGGAGAATGATGATGAAATTTAAATTTTGTAGGATATGAATTAATAGTTGAAAGTGAAGTAAATGGTGAAATTCAATTGGTAAAAAAGGAAAAAGGGGGAGAGTTGCAAAGCATCAATTCAAGGGGAGAAACCATTTGATGTCAAAAGAGTTAATTTGTAGAGAAAATAGGAGCATAAACATAAGGGGAGCATTCCCAAGAAGAAGAAGTAAAAGGAAGTTCAAGAACAAGGGGAGAGGTCTCACAAGTAGAGCTATAGAAGAGGAAATGTTGCATCTATGGAAATATAGACGCAACATTGACCAGGGGATCCTAGTTTCAGGTAGAAGTAATAAATTATAGGAACTAATTATTTGTTGTTCACATATCAGGGGGAGAAATTGTGGCCAGTAGTAAAAATAACTATTTCCCATTGATGTCAAATGGAGAGAATATGTAGACCTAAGGAGAGATAGTAGATAGAGGGAATCGTTGAAGTCACTACGTAAATTTGTAAATAGAAGAAGTGTTATTAATAAGAAGAAGCACAAGTTCAAGGGGAGCATCCCTTTTCCATTGATGTCAAAGGGGGGGAAGTTATATGCACAAAGAGAATGAAGACAGGGGGAGTTTATAGTATTATTGTAGAATACACTAATGCTTTTCATCAATGACAAAGGGGATATTGTTGGAAATATTGTTTTCATTGATTTTAAATATAAAGGGTGATTACTTATGTCCAAGATAAATATTGGAAAATGAAGATTGTTGGAAATATTGTTTTTGGACTTTTGATGCCCCATTTGGATACCCTATCTTTGAAGGAACATTTACTCCAATTTCCTAGATTAAATGGGAACATAGATATATGGTTGGAAATTTTGTTCTAGTACCTTTTCAATGATATATGACACTCCCTCTAATTCCATAAGAATGAGGACATATAAAATAATTCATTAGGATGACCCAACCAAAGTATAAGCATACCGACCCAGCCAGTTTTACAAGTAAGCCCATAACTGAATGTGCAAATGCTATAAAAAAAAGCGCATATGAGTTCATTTGTATACAATCTAAGAAATAAGAAGTTGCAAGAGGAATTGACGAATCATTTTTGGGGTGATTCTAGGAGTCGAAAGGTGGAAGAAATAATGTAATTTTTGGGGTGAATGAGCCATCTAGGAATTTTTTCTATAACTTTATTTTGGGATTTTCGAAGCATGAGATTTGGAGACTAAACATAGAATATATTCATGTACTTGTGGTTCAAATTTTAGACCTTGATTTTCTATAATTTCGAAGATATGGTCTAGGGAAGTTATGATTCCTAAATGCTCATCAAACAAGTCAACATTTTTTCTATAATGAAGATTGTTCTAGGATGTTTTAGAAGGTGAAACTTGGAGGATACAAATACAAGATATTTATGTACCTGTGGTTAAAATTGAATGCTTTTGTTTACTATAATTTTAGAGACATGGTCTAAGGAAGTTAGGATTCTTGAATGCTCTTGAAATTTTCTTTAAACTGGTTAGTTTGGTATTTTCGTTGTAACTTTCTTTCTATAGTGTTTTAGAATCTAAAATTTGGAGGAGAAATGGGAGAGATCTCAAGGTACCTTTGGTAGAAATTTCAAACCTTGTTTCACTACAATTTGGAGATAATATTTGAGGAATTTAGTGTTCTTAAGTGCTCATAAGACATGCTTCAAACTATTTAGCTTGTCATTTTTCCTATCTTTATTTATGAGATGTTTCAGACTATGAAATTTAGATGAGATAGAGAAGATACATCTAAGTAGATGTGGTATAAATTTCAGAAACAAATTTGCAAAATTGAATATGTGGTATGTTGTGCAAATTCGTACTTGAGAAGAAGCCAAAAACAAAAAGTTTTGGGAGAAGTAGAATTGGTGAAGGAAGAAGAAACAAGTAAACCTATTGAAGGTAGAAGCAACTAACATATCTCGTGAAGATACAAGTAGCAAGTAGACTTGGTGAAAGTAGAAGTAACTAATAGACATTGCGAAGAAGCAAGTAGACTCAGTGAAGTACATTAGTTCCTACAATATTTTCGATAGTGGTGATTGGTGTCTCATGCAAGTTGGTGCCTACATAGAATGATCCGAATTGGTTCATTATATTGTTTTTCATCCATCTTGATGCATTTGGAGTGGGAAAAGTGGAGGAATCAGTTCACAGGACCGTTTTTACCAGCAGGACTCAGTTTGGCGAAACGAGGTCTAGAACCTTCCGAGAGCATTTTGAGGCATCAAACGACGTTTTTTGGGGGTAAAAAATTGCCTCTCTATTGTAGCACCTTTTCATGTCATTCTACAGAAAGAGATATTTCCAATGAAATAAGAAGTGTTTCAGTCAGAGTCCATATGCAAAATTTATGCCACTCATAAGTTGACCTTCTTGTTTTCACACCTATAGTTCAGAGGATGCCATGTCAGCCCCAATTATTTATGGAAAAGGGGCTAGCCACGTGTTTGTGATGTAAAATACTCTAGAAGAGTCTATATTGTAACTCTAGTTAAGAGTTGATGTAGTCAAAATTAACCACTAGTAAGCTATCAGACTATGTTATAATCGAGCCACTAGGAGGAAGAAGTATTCCATTCTTTCAAGAGAATTTTGTTCCATAGCTGAGAAAAGAAAGTCAGGAGAGATAGGAGGTAGAGCACACAGAAAGTATTTGTGCACTGTAGCAGCCCATGGGCCATATGGATTACTTCTTTATACATGCATCCATATTTCTAGAAAGAGGAAGAGAGTGAAGCAACCTCACCTTCCAACTAGGTTTTCCCCTGAAAGGGTTTCCCAGAGAGCATATCTTGTGTCTTATGTGTGTGTGAGCTTATTTTGTGGTTCTCTACTTTTCTGCATAATTTATATTTGCATGAATGGAGTAATTATAGTTAAATCCACTATATTAAAGTTTAATAAACTATAATAGTGTAAAGTTTTAGTATTTTAATATATTATTATCAGATTTGTTGTGGAAAACTATCCAGTGGAATATCCACAATAGTTAATGGATCATATAAGTAGAGGGTATTGATGTCTCCTATAGGTTGGTTCCTACAAAGAAACAAAGGGTATTGGTATCACCTACAGGTTGGTAAGAAGTAGAGAGGATTAATGTCTCTTGTAGGTTGGTTCCTACAAAGCAGTAGAGGGGATTGGTGTCTCCTATAGGTTGATGCCTACAAATAAGTAGAGAGGATTGGTGGCTCTTATAGGTTTTTGTATACAATTTATGTTATAGTGGGTTGGTGCCTATAAGATATTTCATATAAAGAAGTTTTGCAGTTTTCTCATGTCATGATTTCCACATATATCTTGTGTTATTTAGTTTATAGAGATTGATGTTTTATGATGTTATAATGTTTAAATAAGTTAAAAATATCATTATATTGGATTCAAAACCCCCCTACCCCCCCTCCCTGCCCCTTAATATAATTGTGAATTCCAACCAAGTAGGTACAAGCATTTATGAAAGAGAAATAATGATCGAAACAAATAATACACAGATGTTTTATGTGGTAAAAGCTTGATGATTTGTTAAGGAAACACCCATGAAAAAGGCAAGGATTTTACTATCAGGAGAATGTTTTTACAATCAATATTATGATCCTCCTCAATCTCTTAGGCTTCATATATGAAGTAGGCACTGTTAAAATAGTAACAAATTTAACTTATGTAAATTTGGTTTTTTTACATTTTATTTGAACTAAATTATTGTCATATTCTAACACTAACCATCTAAACTTTAGAATTTTATAGTTTGTTGTAGAAAACACTGAACATTTGGCCGTGGAATTTAAATGAATTGGAAACTCTTATTTGGACTTTTTGTGACACAATGGAGATATGCACATCTAGCATATAGAAAATGAGGACTTATGAATATGTCGAGCTCTTAGAAGAAATACAACATGGGCTTTATTCATCGTTGATTCTCCCTCAATATACATTTTCCTGAGAGCACTTTGAGTTGCCATATATCTAGTCACATGATGTTAATGGTAATGTAGTTCTATTTATTTATTTAATTCAACTAAGTTTCAACATGACCGCAAATATTATGACAAAAAAAAAAATTATAAGTGAACTAAACCACGAAGAAAAAAATGTAACTCATAACTTTGAAACTTGACCCAACAAAAGATTGCACAATCAACCAATTAAGAAATATCTCAACCTCATACCAATATAAGAACTATCTATCACATCCAACTATTTCCAACTACATCCTACAAACTAGTAACACAGCCCTTTCTATAGAAACCACTCTATATAATCATGACAAATAATCATAACAACCCAAATATGATCACACACATCAAAAGTAGGAGTTACATACAATAACATTGTCCCTTATCAATTACTTGTCTTAATCTTTATCAGTTGATGCCTTCACCAATATGTTCTCCTCTACAACACATGATGCATTATTAAATAAAGCTCTTCCTAATTAAAAATGTCTATTTATGGTCCAACTTGGTTCTTACACATTAAGCGTTATCAAAATCTTGACATGCATATAAAGAAATAACCCCCACTGTAATGCATGGGTAACCAACCACTACAACTATTGATATACTAGGATGTCCCTTCATGTAAATGGTTCATTGGACCATCATAACTTCGTACTTATACATTTAACTTCCCTTGTGTCACCATCATTGTCATCCTAAGTTTTCTTAGCTTACCTACAACCATGCTCTGGGTTTTCTCGACTTACCCTTAACCATGCTCCTGATGCGCTTGTGTCAAAATCCTAAGGAACAAAAGACTCTACAAGAATCCCTACCCATATGTTCTCTATCTCTCACAAAATTGTGGTTCTTCATCACATCCTTACGTTGTTTCTATTTACCATGAATAATGCATCAAGTGGTTTTAGATGGCCACAAACCATCACACCAACCAGCTCCTAGATGACCATACAATTCCCTTTATCATGCGGATTTTAGTTGAACATGAACCTCCCTCTAGAAATTGGTTTTTAAATTGCCATGAACTTCATAAATGTAACACATTATGGGGGTATGGATCATTATTGGCTTAGGTATATACAATTACAAAATCCACTCATGGAAGTACCAAGTACATACTCAAACATTCTCTAGGGACAGTACATCAACTCAAATATGATACTATAGAATTTCCTACAATCACAATATGTGACTCACATTACAATATAGTCTTAAATATATTACACAACACTCACATAATTTAACCTTCGTTTTCCATTGTGATTTTATTCCATTATTTTTGTCTTCATTACTGCTACAAGCATTATTACAAGTCGTTATTTTCTGCAACTTTGTGGATCACATCTTCACTTATACTTTCTTCACTAAAGTTTCTTATATTTCTTCTTGTACCTGTTGGACACCTAATCCTCAATGGGTTAGTGTGGAAGCCGAATGGACAAAAGGAGTCCAAGAGACCTTGGGATGTGGAACCCAATGGTCAAAAAATATACTATAAATGTATATCAGTTGTTAATAAAATTGTATTCTCATGTTTATCTTTCATATTGTTCTGGCTACCCATGTGTGTTTAACATGGTATCAGAGCGGGCGATTGCTGGTCCTGCTCCAATTTGAGCCACTTGTTTTGTGGTCTCTATATATATGTCAGTTCTGCGTTACCTGACCTCTGACTCTGCCTTATTCCCCACAGACCTGAAATAACCTGCCTCTGACAACACTGCACATCTGTCCATACTGTCAATTTTTATAGCACTGTCATTTCCTATTTTAGCGCTGAAGTCTGACGGTGCCACTGCATAGATACGCCACCATCGATGAAGGTCCAGCTCCTGGTTGAATGCGTTATATTCGAAGTTTGAATGCGTTAGGGTTAACGTAGTTGAGTGGTAACGTTGTCCATAACAGCTGAATGCCTGTTGAATATTAACGCGGTGCCGACAAAAGGAGTTCATTCCAAAATCTGTATATGCGTTCATTCCATATGCCTGTGCGTTTGAATGGGTTGAGTATTAACGTTTGAATCATTTTAACGTTGTGGTGTTGAATGAATCTGCTGCTTTAATACATTAACGGTGAATGTGCATTAACGCTATGGTATTGAATGAATCCTTGCTTTGAATGAAGAGCAGTTGAATATTGAAACAGTGTGTTAAATGAAGTGTAATTTCTGCTTCGAACAATCTCTAGCATCACTGTGTACATTGAGTTTTTGAAGGCAGTGCGCTGCAATGAAGCCTTGAAGTCAAGTCCCGGTATGTGTGTTTAGCACGACCCTCTATCCTGGGAAGTTCTATCGACTTTATTGTAAGAGGATTGCAGACAATATGTCTCCATACATATTTATTATTCGAAGATACGCAAGATGTCAAGAAAAGGCCTGCTGCCGATGCCTTCACCGAAAATATGTCAAAGTCATATCGATTATTTAAGAAGGCGAATGATAGTCGCTTCCACGTCTTTGTGAAGAGGCAGTACGCCATATAATTCAACGACTCCGACTTCCAGTCAAGGAACAGAAGAAGCCATGGTTTTTGGTTGGGAGGTGCCGCAAGCCAATCATTCGTTATGAATTGTGTGGATGAAATGAGGGCATTCCATTGTTTACACACAACGCAATATCTACATAACGTTTCTGCTACAACCATGCCCATACCTTCTGCTTCACATTCTTGGGAAATTCATACCACCACTCTGAGCCCTCATGTAGACCTTCCCCAGTTGGGATTTCCATTTTTATATAACTAATCTTTGTGGAAGATTATAAGAAGTTGAGCTTGAATAGATGAAATCTCTAGAATCGAACTAATTATGTGCTTAAGAAGTCTGCAAACAGAGAGAGACTGGTGGTTTATATGTGCATTCGCTTACTTTTGTTCGAGTATTAGGTTCCTATGTTGGTTTGAAAAATGGTCGAAGGGAAAACAGTTGGTGTTGTATTAAACTGATGCTGGAACGTGTGTTTGAAATCATGTTTTCAATGCAACGCAGAAGAATTGAAAGCAAATGTGTTGATTTGGTCTCCATTCACTGAGGAAGGTTACATCATATTTCCTTATTCCTACTCTAATGCCATTATTCTGCATTTTTCCTGGTGAATTTGCTAATTTAAGAGGCATAAAGTATCTGGAGGACCAACAATAGCACTCAGGCAAGGTTCAAACCCTATTTTCAACTCCATAATCTAGACTTGAAAACCTGAGCACGTGCATCCCTTGGTACATTGAGAATTTAGAGGGTCGAAAGCACTCAAAGGTGCATTGGTGATGGGGAGAGACAAGGTTTGATACAAACCTACTTAAGCTAATTTTGATGCAGTAAATATTCATTGTTGGCCATTTAGAAAACATTGCTTGTATCTTTATTTGATCAGTCATGAGGATTTAAGAACTTCGCATCTGCTCATCGTAAATTTTTATATTGAGGGAATATTTCCAACCAGTTGAGCAAGAAGGTGTGTGAATCTTCAACAGTTTGTTTGTCTCCTGACTTGAATATATATGAAGAAGTGTTGGTGTTGGTACTTCAAATAATTATTTTATTAATTTCGATACTTGCATTCGAAAGGAAGATAATCCACAAGGGTATTGCCTTTTGATAGCTATCATTTCTGCTTTGAAAGTGATTATGTTGGGGTTTTTTTGGGAATGACAGAGTTCAATGTTCATAAGAATTGGGGACTGTTTATATTCTTTAAAGTTGCAACAATTTGGCATTATTTAGGAGTTCAGTGGAAATTGTTTCAAGCCAAGACTATCCTTTGTAGATCGAATTGGTGTATTTTCTTAAAGGTTGTTCATATCAGAGATTTTTATTGAACTAGATTGAAGTTGTTGCCAGGACAAGTTCCCTTTGATTCAAGGCTGGTACAAGAAAAAATATTTTTGAGGCCTAAATTGCTTGTAGCTTTGTTGGAAGTTAAATTCTCAGGTGAATTGAAGAAAATTCATTTTTTAATGAGGAGTCTATTTTCCGGATATCACCATTCTTTGTGTGTTGAATCTATTGCAAGTTGATTGATTTGAAGTGTAAAAAAGCAATTGGTGTCCATCTTTTCCTCATTGTTTTACTATTTTTTGAGGATTAAAAATGGCTCCAATTGGTGCAATATTAGAGTTAGTGGACAATCTAATACTCTCTACTATGGATA
>APFE030868720.1:42293-66074 GCA_000404065.3 Pinus taeda | reverse complement strand
TCATTTGTATCATCGAAGAATTGTTCATTTATGTAATGTAAAGGAGGTTGCCCCCTCGAAGAGGCTGAACTCTAAGGCGTTGATCTATCTTTTCTATCTTTTCTTGAGCTGGTTTCATAACAAATCCTGTTGACGAGAAGACTATTATACGAAATCTTATAACGTTACCAAGAAGATTCAACCCAAAGTTATCGGTCTTAGAATATAGTGCAAATCTGGCCAAACTCAACAAAGAGAAGTTACATGGAGTTCTCATAGCATATGAAATGAGATTGGATGAAGAAGAGGGTACTTCACATCTAGAAACTATGTTTGCTGCATCTAAGAAAACCAATAAGGACAAACAACCTTCAAAGGCAAATACATGCACCTGAAAGTGTGAAGAAAAGGAAGATGATGAAGAAGGTTTTTCAAATGGAGAATATGCTTACTTTACGAGAAAGCTAAAAATTGGTAAGGGAAAATTCAAAGGTAAACTTCCATTGATATGTTTCGGTTGTGGTGAGGTTGGTCATTTCGTAGCAAAATGTCCGAACAGAAGCGATGGAAACTCAAAAGGAAAGAAAGGCTTTAAGAACTTCAACAAGCAAGGCAAGAATAAGGGATTCAAAAGGAACTTTCTCTCTAAAGAAGAATAACTCATCATTCGATGAAGACAATGACAATGAAGAAGAAGCCAATGAGAGAGTATTTTTTATGGCCAAGCACAATAAACAAGAGGTATCAAACAACGAAGAAGAAGGGTTGACCATAGAAGAATTTTCTAAGGAGGAAATCAAACTTATTAAAGAGCTCAAGGCTGAGAAGATCCATTCCAATACTCTTGAAGAACAAGTTCAAGGTATCAAAATTGGAGTTGAAGAACACAAATGTATTGAAGAGTCACTTCAAAAGAAGTTGGAAGAAATAAACCGAGAAAGGGAAGCATTAGAAGCCAAAGTAGTCTCGATGTGTAAGGAAGTGAAGAAGGGAAAAATTGTCCAAAACTATGCCAACATCTCAAGGGCGTTGGAAGAACACATCAACAATCAATGATCTTACAATGACATAACTAGCCTCGGTTACAAAGAAGAAGAAGCAGGACCTTCTACAATAAAATACAATGAACCTATGAGATCTGACATGCATGTAGACTTTATTAGACAAGATTCACAAGAACAACCTTGGAAGACAATTCCCCGACAAATATTTCCATCCAAATACCAACATATGTTTCATGGCTATTGTTATTCATGTGGAAAATTTGGTCATAAAGCTGTAGAATGTCACACGTAGCCTAGGAACCAATACAATTCTAGGAGATCTGTCAAATATGAACCTCCCAGGGCTCAACAAAACATCAATATATTTTAACTAAGAAATAATATTGAATGTTACAAATGTCGAAACTTTGGACACATAGCCAGAGACTATATACTTGAAAATCCTCTAGAATAATCTTCGAAGCCACAGAACGAACGAACATGGAAGAAGAAGAAGACTGATAATTGTGCTCTCGCTCTCAAGGCTCAAAACAACAAATATGTGTGGTATGTTGATAGCGGTTACTCAACGCATATTACTGGAGACAGAAAGAAATGTGTATCTCTGAAAGAGAAGAAGGATGGAACTGTGTCCTTTGGAAATGATGGATCTTCAAATGTTATAGGATCAGGTACTGTCAGTCTCGGAAGCAAATATGCTCTAGCCAAGAATGTTCTATTGGTTGAAAACATGAACCACAATTTGCTCAATGTTGGACAAATGTGTGATCAAGGACACACAATGCTATTCAACTCCAAAAAATAAAGGAAAGTATGGTAAAATTATGGCTACAGCAAGTCGAACTCCAAACGACATATATGTTCTGGATGAAGCAACTAAAGCATGTCTACTAGCTAAAGAAGATGAAAGCAGGTTATGGCACAAACGAATGGGTCACATAAATTTTGATAATCTTGTCAAGATAAGAAAAAAGGAAGCAGTATGATAAATGCCAAAAATATCAAAACCTTCCAACACACTATGTGAGGCCTGTCGACACGGCAAGCAGACAAAATTCAGATTTAAAACAAAATAACACGTTGGATCACATCCATTGGAATTGATACATATTGATCTATGTGGTCCTATGAGAACAAAAGGCTTATATGGAGAATTATATTTCATGTTAATGATAGATGACTATACCAGGATGATAGTCGTCAGTTTCCTAAAGAAAAAAATTGAAGTATTTGAGTGCTTTAAGATCTACAAGGAGTTGGTCTAAAATGAAACTAATTTGAAAACAAAGTGTCTAAGATTAGATAATGGCGAAGAATTCACTTCCAAATTATTTCAGCAACACTGTGATGAAAATGGAATAAAAATAGACTTTTCAACAACATGAACACCTTAGCAAAATGGAGTTGCTGAAAGAAAGAATAGAACCGTACAGGAAATGGGTAGGACAATGCTGAAGGACTCAAAATTGGATGAAAAAATTTTGGGTTCAAGCAATTGATACGACAGTCTTCATTATCAACAAAAGTCTTCTCAGAAATAATTGCAACAAGACCCCATATGAATTATGGAAAGGAAAATTGGCTAATGTAATATATTTCATAATCTTTGGAAGCAAATGTTATATCAAAAGAGAAGATCAAAAGTTGGGTAAGTTTGAATCACGTGTTGATGAAGGTATCTTTGTTGGTTACTCACGCTAAAGAAAGGCCTATAAATGCTATAATATAAGATGAAAACAAATAGTGGAGAGCATAAATATTACATTTGACAAAGATGGTGTTCTAACGAATAATGATGAGGATCTAGAATCTTTGAAACTTGAGACAGAGACTGAAAAAGGTACAGAGAAAATTCTATAGCAAGAAGCAACTATCAACCAAGAAGACGTAAATAATGACAACAAGATATACAAGAACAACAACAAGAAGCTCCTCCAAAGAGAACAAAAAAATGGATTCAAAACAACCATCCATCAAATCAAATCATTGGTGACATAATGAAGGAATTGGAACAAGAAAAGGTTGACGTCTTCGTTCATCACAACAATCTCACATTGCTTTTCTAGAAACCTTTGAGCCTAGCAGTTTTGAGGAAGCCATCCAGAATGAACATTGGGTAGCAGGTATGAATGAATAATTGGATCAAATCGAGAAGAATAACACCTAGGAATTAGTTCCACGACCAAAAGATAAAAATGTCATTGGGACTAAATGGGTGTTCACGAACAAATTGAATGAAGATGGACAGGTTACCAGAAACAAAGCAAGATTGGTTTGCAAAGGCTATGCACAAGTGGAAGGAATTGATTTCGATGAAAAAATTGATCCAGTTGCCAGAATGGAAGCCATCCGAATGTTTCTCGCCTATGCATGTTCAAGAAAAATAAAATTCTACCAAATGGATGTTAAGTAAACATTTCTGAATGGTGAATTAGAAGAAGAAGTTTACATTGAACAACCTGAAGATTTTCTACTATCAAAAAAAGAATACTATGTTTGTAGGTTAAAGAAGGCTCTGTATGGTCTCAAGTAGGCTCCCAGAGCATGGTATGCTCATCTTGATGGATATCTACGTCAACAAGGTTTCAAGAAAGGTAGTTTTGATAGCAATCTTTACGTACAAATAGATAAAGATAATTTAACAATCGTTGAGGTATATGTGGATGATATAATCTTTGGTAGAAATGATGATTGACTATTTAAGAACTTTGCTACAAATATGCAAAGTGAGTTTGAGATGTCTTTACTTGGTGAGTTGACATACTTCTTAGGGATTCAAATAACTCATCAAGAGAAATGAATATTTATATGTCAAGCCAAGTACATCAAGGAAATGCTCAAGAAATTCAAAATGGAAGATTGCAAACCCATCCTTACTCCAATGGTAACAAGTTGCAAATTGAGCATAGACAACTCATCTAAGGATGTGGATCATAGGTTGTACAGATCTATGATTGGTAGTATTCTATATGTAACAGCCTCTCGACCAGATGTTATGCAAGCAGTAGTACAAGTAGCAAGATTCCAAGTAGCACCAAAATAATCACATATTATTGCCATCAAAAGAATTCTTCAATATCTAAAGGGCACAACAGAATATGGCTTGTGGTATCTCGAGGGAAACAATCTCATTATTCAAGCCTTTACAGATGCAAATTGGGCAAGAATCGTTGATGATTGTAAGAGTACTAGTGGAGCAACATTCTATCTAGGTGGTTGTCTCGTATCATGGTTGAGAAAAAAGCAAACCTCAATCTCGTTATCTACAACAGGAGCAGAATACATTACAACAACAACTTGTTTTACTCAAGTCCTTTGGATGAAACAAACTTTGCAAGATCTTTAAGTACAATTCAATGAGCTTATTCCCATCTTCTGTGATAACACCAGTTCCATCAACATCTCCAAGAATCTTGTCATGCATTCAAAAACAAAACACATTCTGATCAAATATCATTTTGTTAGAGAATAAGTCACTAAACATAATATCAAAAATGAATATGTTGGTACAAAAGAACAAATCTTTGATATCTTCACTAAACCTTTACCTCGTGAAGCATTCGAATATATTCGCCAGAAGCTTGGGATTCTCCCAAGTTCTCATTAGATTTTCCTTATTCAGAAAATAAAGGGGGAGTGGAAGTGTGTACAGGTTAGCAGGATGGTTGTGTTTCAGGGGGGGTTACCCTTTTCCATTGATGTCAAAGTGGGAGAGAAGGTAATAGGAGATTGTGTTGACATCAATGCCAAAGGGGGAGATTGTTGATCTAAATATGATCTAAGGTTGTCATTGATATCAACCCAAGCAGCCCCAATGATGACCCTGAAATTACATGGCACATTGGGCATCATCATTCATGGTTTCTCATCTCGTAACCATTATAGGAATACTCTACTCAAATATATATTTCTATTTGTATATAACTCTTCTCGTAATTCCTCACGGTTTGTAAGTTATTCAAGATTGAAGTTAGTAACCCCAATTAGTGGGCTAAACCCCCATGGGGTTGTGGCATGGAATTTATCATTGATTTTGATCATTGAATAGTCAATAATTAATAATTTTTTAAGCTCCTAGAATCCCTCCAATATTCTCTATAGAAGCCCCTCTCAACTCTATAAAAAGAAATCTCATATATCCTCCAAAAGTAGAGATTGTGGAATTTTTGCTATAACTTTATTTACGTGAATTCTTAGATGTTGAAATTACAACCCATTTGAGCTGAAATCCCGATGAACATTGTGACATAATTTCAGATCTTGGTTCACTATATTTTCGGAGATATGATTTATAGAAGTTAGGGTTTTTGCAGGCTCCCGAATTTCGTCTCAAAGAGGTGACCTTGGGAAAATCATCATAACTCTCTCTCTGAGAAGCGGATTGGAATTCTATAAAAAGTGGAAGATAATGCATGGATTGTAGTCTTCTATGTGTAAATTTTAGAGCTGAAGGAGGAAACCGTGACACGTTTCATTCCGTACAAGTTTGCTCTACTGAACTAGTCCATAATTAGATCATTATGAGAGATTGGGCATAACTTTGCCTTGAATAATCCAAATCGGGTTAGACCTGTGGCATTGGAAAGAAGACTCAAAGGGATACTATAGGACTAAAGATCACATATTTGGGATATGGAATCACAGAGATGCATCAGATTCAATATCATGCTCCTAGAAGGCAAGCAAAAAAACTAGATCAAGTGTTGTCAAGGGCTACAAAGGACCATATTTTCTAGGGAAGCAAAGAGCAAGCTGCAGCAAAATGATGCAACAGAGGTAAGCTCCAGGTAATTATATTATGTATATGCATGTTCATCTCTTAATTTCATTAGGTTATTTGTATTCTAATTTGCTGTTTTTGTTTAGCACTGATTCAAGTGCTGTCAAGCGATGCAAAGGACCATACTTTCTAGGGAAGCAAAGAGCAAGGTGCAGCAAAATGATGTAGCAGAGGTAAGCTCCAGGTAATTATATTATGTATGTGCATGTTCATCTCTTAATTTCATTAGGTTATTTGTATTCTAATTTGTTTTTTTTGTTTAGCACTGACATATGCTTTGCAGGATGAGGTAATTTTTGCTATTATCATGTCATGGGTATTTCCTTGAAGACTTTTTGCAAGTATTATATATTCATCAAGATAAGACTCAATGCATAATCTAATGTTCTGAAGAGTCAGAAATGGTAGCATGACAAAAGTAGCAATCAAGGTGCAGAACAACAGCAAGAAGTTCACCACATGAAGTCTTCAAGTGGGCAGCATTGCATGCAATCATTATAAAAGTATCATTGTACAGAGTCATTGTAAAAGCATCATTGTAAAAGTTGTGCAAGTGTCTATCTACCAAGAGTTGAAGATGAAGTGTCGGGAGGTCTAGGGTCATCATTAGGTGGTTGTTTCATTGTTGGGGTTATGGTCTAGTGTGTCTTCTTCTTCTACATCATTCTATATCATTGTAAAGTGGACCATTTTCCCTAGTACGAGAGTCCATTCTTCTTTTATTCTTCTATAGGGTGGTAGGGTGGTGCTAGGGTGAATTGTAGCTCATTGGGTGTTGGGGCAACTGCTCAGTTGACTACTAAAGAATCTCGGGCATTGGAGCATCCATCCAGTGGGAGCTGGAGAAGAATGCTTTTATATATTCTAGGAAGTTGGAGCTTTCTTTTCAATTGGAGTTGAAGATTAAATAAATATTAGAAAAAAAATTCAGGTCATTTTTGTCTCGGAGGGGGTTTCCACCTTCAAAATTGTGTGCATTTGTGTTCCTTTTGTTTAATGTTATCATTGTACAAACACTGATAATAATTGTATATTAAGTAATGCTCTGAAAGATTAATAATAATACTAATTAAAGGAATATTGATTCACCCCCCGCCCCTCTCAATATTTCCAACATTCCATTGGTTCCAGTCTTAGTCCAAGTAGCATTCTATCAATGGGGATTGTATTTCATTGGTGAAATTCACCCTCCATTAAGCAGCTAGCAAAGATGGATATTGACTGCTACAGACTACTTTACCAAATGGGTAGAAGCCATTCCAGTCACAAATGCAACTGGTACTATTGTTATCAAGTTTATTGAAGAATATATATTGTCTAGATTTGGATGCCCCCAGCAAATAGTGACAAGGAATGCACAAGCATTCAACATTACTAAGATGATTGAGTTCTGTCAGAAATATAAGATATTGTTACATCATTCTACACCATATTATCCATAGGGAAATGGACTCGCAGAGTCTTAAAATAAAATTTTGGTTAAAGTAATAAATAAAACATTGGAGGATCATAAAAGGAGTTGGGATAGTCATCTTATTTATGCACTTTTGGCCAACATGATTTCACCCAAAAGATAAATAGGTAAATCCCATTTCCATCTTGTTTATGGAAAAGAAACAATATTTCCCACACATTTAGCTTTTCCTGTTTTGAAGTTTTTGCAAGAGTCAAATGAAGAGGTTGATGACTTCTCTTGAAGAATAAATCAGATCATAGAATTGAATGAGGATAGAGATGAAGTACATTACAAGCATAAGAAATATCAGAGTAAAATGAGAAGCTTGTTTTATAGGAAATTCAAGGAAAGAGATTTCTGACAAGGTGATTTAGTACTGAGATGGGATGCTAGGAGAGAAGGCAAAGGAAAACATGACAAGTTTGACAACCTTTGGTTGAGACATTTTAGCATTGTTGAGGTCAAGGGTAATAACACTTTCATTCTGAAAAATTTGGAGGGAGAGTATTTGACATTGTCTATCAATGGGAAGTACTTGAAGCACTATATTCAGTATTGAGATTTTCCCATTCATTCACCATTGTATTTTACCGGCGAGTTTTATTTTACATGCAGTGTGTATTTGTTTTAACAAAGACCCCATTAGCCCGAGGAGAAGGCACATGGATTTGAAAGTTCTCTACCTCTTGTAGGAGGAATCAGTCCCCAATTGGAGCCGATGTTGTAACATGCTTTATTTTTTATGAGTCGGTTTTTATTTTATAAAAGAGGGTATGAAAAAATAAATAAAATATGAAAATATGAAGAAAAAAAAGGATGAAATAAAACCCCATCAAAAGAAAATCAAAATATATGTATAAGTGTGCTTGTTTAAATGCCACATCATGAATAAATTCCATTTGTAATACATAAAGGTTTGTGTACAACTTGTTTTTATGCCACAACCTTTTCTTCTGATCTGAATCAAATTGTTCAATCTTGATTAGATCATTTAAATTTTGTTCTAGATTAGAGAATAAGTTCAACCAAATAGTTTAATCTTGGTTGAACACTAGAAATTAGGTTAGATTAGGACAAATAAAAGGCCTAATATGCTTAAAAATTGGCTTGAAGTTACATTAGATTAGGTTTATATTAGTCAAATATTTTACTAAGGGTAGCTAGTCTAAACACGTCCTAGTTAGATTAATTTTTCATTAGTGTTTAATTACCTCATTAAAAGGGTGATTAATCATTTTAAATAAATATGTTTGTAATGATTTTTAGCCAAATTCATATGCAACAAAATGTTTCATCAACAAGTGATAAAGTTCGGGCAAGAATCGACGGTCATAGGCCTCCCCACCCAAATCAACGACGGGGGAGCCTATTCGCACACGCTCGGCATGAAATGAGATAATGGCAAGGGGGGGTGCGAATAATGGTTTCGCCTAGGGCCTCTCGCGTACATGCCACTTCCTTAACTCTTCACACTGCCCTCACGCCATACCACTTACTACCCTCCCCTCCGAAATCCACCATCTACGCTTCTCACGCTTCCTGATACCACGCTAACAGTCACTCCTCCTGTGTCATCTGCCTCAAATCGCTCCATAACGTGTGCCCTCACTCGTTGTTTCCCATCCATTGCTGTGTATCCATTTCTACCATTAATTCCCTCCCATTGTTGATCTTCTTTCCCGTTAACGTATTAAATTCCTAATTAGCAAGCAAAAACGACCTCTATTGTGATGGTAGCCTAATCCATTTATAAATATCCATTTCCCCTGTTACAATAGCTTTTCCAAAATATATCTTCACTCTTTCTATTCTCTGTTTTTTTTTGCAAGTTCTCTACTGAGTAGAATCTGTATCTATAAGCATCCTCTTAGCCTACCTCTGCACTTTTCTGCCATTGACCATTTCAGTTTGATACCATGGCTTCCAAGAAAAAAGAAAAGTCCTCTACCAGCCCCTCTACAACACAGGAAACCCCAAAGGCCTTTGATGCCTTGGACTTGGACCATATCCCATTAGATGATCAATACTTTTAAAATTGCAGACTCTGAATGTGAATTCGACATGTTCGAATTGCACAACTGGCTGAAGTAGACATACTTTGATTTTGAGGATGAAATAAACCTATGGGAATCTAATCTACCTCTGTACATGTTTCCCCATACTTATTCCTTTCATGATTTAGTTATATGGTGCCAATCCAAGTATAATCATTTACAAAGAACAATTGTAGCTTAGAATGGAGACATTCTGATAACTATCACTATAGAAACCATAAAAAAAATGCTTCTGATACCCAAGACTGACTCCCTTATCATTTTCTCCACTGCAGCCTTAATCGACCTATATCACAAGTTGACCTTCCCTCAGAGAGCTAAAATATTTGAGATATTTCTCCCTGAAGATGTTGAGATCCCCAAGAAGAATCCTCCTTATCCAGCATCTATGTTCCCTGAAATAGCCAAGCACATCATTTCCCTAATTTCTTGCTTGTTAGGCTACCAATCAGACTAGTGGGTAGATGAAGCTATCCTAGGCTATTTGACTCTCTTTTCTAAAGAAAACAAGCCTGCCTTCATGTATAACTACAGTCAATTTTTGGTTGCAGCTATGCATGAGCAATTGATAAACCTCACTACTGAAGGAGTGTTTAAATACTCTATCCTATTTCATAAGTTTATTTTTTATTAGGGGGACGGGTTGCCTATTTTTTTGCATAAGCAAGATGATCAGCAAGAGAATCAAGCAGGTATTCACTAGACCTCATTGATTAGAAAAAACTTAACTCAGTTCAAATTTTCTAACTTCATAGACTGTTTCATTCACCCAATTGCATAGCTTCTCAGCAGTCAGAGTGAACCTAGAATCAACACAAAAATTAAAAGGATTTTGTACCTCAGTGATCAATTCAGAACAAGAGACTGGTATCTTTACCAGAACTACACAGAGATGCGAGTATACAGCTGTGAGTTGGCTCCATATAAGTTGCCAAAATATCTTTCAATGATAATTTTCTCTATGGCATATATCGGGAAAATGATGAATATGGATGAGATTCATTTCATCTCAGGGAATAGGAGATCACAGTTCAAGATAAAGGCACAGGTTGGATCATTCATTTATAACACCAGATCAACTAGTTTAGAGGCAGATGCTATAATAAAATAGATGGGTTTCCAACCCAGCTTCACCTGGTCCTATGATCCATTCATCATTATTTCAAACTTAAGGGTGGAACTCAAAACCATTCCTTATAATCATACACCTAGGCCATAGATTGAGAAGTTCAGAAATTAGGAACAGTGGGAAGAGAATACTCTTCAAGAAGCATAAGAACGGGTTTTACCTCCTTCTACTATTCAGACTCCTACTTCTCAAACTAAGAATGACAAGAGGCGTAGGGAAGGATCATCATCATTAGCAATTGGAGAAAAGGAATCCATCCACTATCAGAAGAAATCAAGGACCGAATCAAAGGGAAGTACAACTACTACTACTTAGGGTCATAAGGAGCCTATCATCATCAATTTGGATGATTCACATGTTTTCGTAGGGACAGAAGAACCTATAATTACTACTCCTTCTTATTCTTATTCTTCTTCTACTTCACAGAATTTTCTAGAAATTACTCAACTTGTAGGAGCAAGTGAAATAGAGTCAAATGTTTTCACTAACTTCCTTGAAATCAAGAAGAAGAATGAAGATTTGAAAGCTAATGTTTATGCACATTTTTGGAAGTAGATTTCCACTTCACAGCATAGGTTGTTGACAACATTTGACAATGAGAAGGAAAGAATGCAAATGGACTTTTTGCAGGCTCAAGTGCCTTTTCCTAAAGGTTCTTCTGATTACAAGAAAATTGTATTTACGTTTGATTCTAATCAGATACATCCAATTGATCAAAAGGACATGCATAGGAGATTTGGTGAGATGTTGTTCTCAACCATGACCAACACTGCTATGGCATTGTCAAAGCTTAAAACTGCTCTGTAAAATGTGTAGTCAAAATTAAATATTGAGAAAATATCATCTTTATCTAAGGACAACAGGGTTAATTCATTGGAGGACTTTGTAATTAAAATTGGATATGACCCTATTGATGTCAAAGATGTTGAAGATATTATCAGAAAGAAGAACACAAATATTTCATTATTGAGAAAACAGTTGAAACTGCCTTCTACAGAGGACCCTCAAACCAAGGAGATATCAAAAAATGAATAGCACAAGGAAGAAATGTTCAAACTGATAATTGAGCAGAATGTACAAATAAAAACTATGGAGGAGCAGATTGAGAAATTGCTTAAGGAAAAATATCAATTTACTCAGTTAGCTATAGCTCCCATAATAGTTATTCCTATCAAAGAGTCAAGAACAGTAGGGGAATCTACATCAATAACATAGGATTTGAAAAAACTCTCATAGGAGCTCACTCACCAAAAGCAAGAGATTGAAAGGCTTCATAAGAAATTCCAGAATCTGGAAACTCAGAAAATAAAGAATGATAGTTTTTATGTTGAGGAAATGCAAAAAACACACAGGTTCAACAAAAGAATTGAAGAGTTGCAGAGTCAGTCATTATTGATCAGACCTTGGCCCAAGCCAAGGAAAGCATATGGGCAGATATCAATTAGGCCATAATTGAAGTATGGCCTTCGATTCAGATCATTTTTTAGTAGGAGGAACTCATAAACAGATTAGGTAGCCATTGATGAAGTCAAGCAGCTTCTCAAAGATAAAACAAGTGAGGCTGCAGACATGATCAGAGTTCTTAACTCAAAAAGTAGGGTCGAGTTAGAGTAGATTCAAATTTTGGATAGAACAAAAACCATCTTGGAAATCCAGAAGGTGTTACAGAAAAAGAACTTGATGACTTAGTTAGAAACTAAGTGTAAAACCTTGAAGACTTCTATCCAAAGGTTTCATTTTAATTTTAATTTAATGAATCAGAGAGGACTACCAGGATTAGTGGCCCCAAATGACAGGTTGATCAATCTAGAAGAATACTACCATAAGATTTATACCATAGCCATTGATAAATCAAACTTTGTAGGTATAAAGAGGCATATTGCAGGGAAACAAGCATTAGAATCTTTAGATTTTTTATTTTACTACTAAGCATGAAATTAAAGATATTTTTGTAAATAAGCCCACTTTTGAGAAATACACCGAGGTTGATGAAGTTTACAAAAAAGGGTAAATATTTCCATACCAAGTGAAGACTAATGAGATCTCTTGTGTGAAGGTATTGAGTAACTTTCATCAACAACTGAAGGACAGTTGGGTAGCACTTTTTGGGGAACACATCATCAACAAATTTCTAAAGGATAGTGCCAGCACTTAGCAGTTTTGAAATTCCTACAATTCTGTACTATTTTTGTAATTTTGTTTTGAAACTATCTAGTAGAATTTTTTGTATCAATAACTCCGCCTTCGAGTTATTAAGGGTTGAACCCTTGGATGAGATTTGAGAAAAGAATTGTAACCGAGATAGAGATCTTCCAAGTTAATGAAAGGATTCTGAATTTTCCTTCTAGAGTTTTGTCTTCTTGTAAGTTTTCATATGTGCTTATTTCATTATGTATTGCTTCATATATTTAAGTCTTTATTCAGAGATCTGGGTAAGATCATAATGAGTATTAGTCAATCTTAAATCCACTGTGAAGTTATCAACAATAACTAGGGACTAGCATATAAGACTATATGTTATTATAAACTCCCATATATCAATTAATTGTCACACAAATTTGCCTTCGTTTGAATATTTTTTTTTCTACAAGAAACATTTTTTGCCTATATTCTTTTCTTATAACCAATCAAATATTCCGTCTGAATATTTAGCAAGTTATACTTCAACAATATTCTACTATTCATTCACTTTAAGATCAATTATCTATAGCTAGACAAATATCATCCCTTTCATCTCGCTTGGTAATCGTAAAGGCTTAAGCACTTGTTTTCAATAATTCATATCATTGGTCATCCATAAAATTTAAAACCAACAAAATATTTTAGATGCTATGGCATGACTAATTGAACTAGAGTCATCTCAGAGGAAAATAGTCCCAAACTAGTTTACTAGTTTATTTTCGGCCTCCTCTTCGAGATCTTTGAAATGAGGTATTATGATAGCCAAACAAAGATCATATGCCAAAGTTACGACCCTGGGAAGTTGATGTAAAAATTTACCCAAATGGGGCCGATAGTTTTGGCGCTTCATCTCCTAGGGTTAGTTTTTTGGATGTTTAGGGTTTTCCCTTATTTCTTAATAATAAATAGGCCTTTGAGCCTCATTGTAAAACAGTTCAAAGGCATGTAGTTGCCACATCTCTTCTCAGAGATAAGCTACCATCGCCCAAGCTGGTTTATTTCCATTTCTCTAGGTAAGCATATTTTAGTCCTTGATATTAATTAAATGAAGTTTTGTTTCCGCTAAATCTTTGTGTTTATGTGTATATTTTTATTTTGTTACGTTATTTCATAAGCCTAGATCATGCGTAGTATGTGCACAATCATCTTGTTGATCACCTATGTTTGGCCATCAGTTAGGGGGTGGAATGTAGTTGACTTGATGAGCCTGGTATCCAAAAATTACCAAAGACTTGACAAAAATGTGCTTAGGAACCTGCTACCCTAATATGATACAGTGGTCTCTAGGACTTGAAAATTTACCCACACTCATTCAAAGAAGAGTGTAGCAGTGGCCTCTGTTGTGATACTCTTCTTCTAGGCAACCAATACGGCCATATTACAAAAATATGTTGACGAATAAAAGACATAGTCATTGCCATGCTTGGTAGAAGTAATTCCAAACATATAGTCCATGGAGTTGGATTCCAAGGGTCAGCTAGGAATAGGCAAAGGAGTATACAATACTTGCTTCTTAACAGCTGGTTTGGAAATAACATAGATAGTACAATATCTGATGTATTTTCCAACATCATGTCGAAGATTTGGCCAATAAAAATACTGACGTAGTACGACCATATTTTTATCCACACCATAGTGTCCCGTAACCTGAATGTAGTGTGTCTCCTAGATTGGCTTGGTACGCTCACTTGAAGGAACATAGAGGTGGCCTAGGTAGCATAATAATGCATCTTAGAGGTAGAAGTATAAAAATTTCTTGGCATCCACTAGCATCTGGTATGTGGTGGAAAACTATGGACCATTTTTATATAGTTTAGGCCATCCATAGGTCTCATGGACACAAGAGTTGAGAACAGTGTTCAGTGATGCAACCGATGGGAAACTAAGGCAATCTGTAACATGATTGGTGTTTTCTTTCTTGTATATAATATTCAAATGGAATTGTTGCAGATATTTGGACCACTTCTGATGGTGATTTTTTTGCAAATTCCCTTTGGTCTTCATAAATTGTAAGGGGTTGGTGATCTATGTTGATGATTGTCTCCTTCCCTAGAATGTAATGCTTCCATTGTCGGCAAGCCTACATGATGGAATACACCTCCTTATCATAGGTGGGGTAATTCTAAATTATTTCAGAAATTGTCTCACTGTGATAAACCATTGGATGCCCTTCTTGGGTGAGAATTGCACCAATACCATAGAAATAGGCGTCTGTCTCAATTTCAATTGGTTGTTGCAAGTATGGAAATGTGAGTACTAGTGTAGAGAAAAGGTAGTGCTTTAGCTCAACAATCACCTTCTATTGGGACTCAGACTAGAAAAAAATTTCTTTCACTCTACCCTTGGTAACTTGACTTAAAGACCAAGTGATATGATAGAATCCCAACATGAACCTCCGATAAAAATTGGCAATGCCCACAAAACTGTGAAGCTCTGTTAGAGTGGTAGGGGTTGACCAATCTCGAATGAATTGGATCTTAGTTGGATCCACATGCACTCCTTGCTCATCAATGATGTAACCTATATATTGGATTGTCCCATGCCAAAGGTGCATTTCTCCAATTTGGCACATAGTTTGTACAACGCAAGATTTGAAGGTCCTGTTGAATGTGTTGCAAGTGCTCTTCCTAACTCTTCTTGAAGATGAGGATTTTGTCCAAATATACAACCATGAACAAGTTCATAAAGGGTTGCAATATGTAATCCATCAACCTCATAAATGTTGCAGGGGCATTTATCAACCCGAAAGGCATGACCACCCACTCAAAAAGGCCCTCCTTGGATTTTGGTCTTCCACACATCTGTGGGTTCTATTGGAACCTGGTGATAACTAGACTTTAAATTGATCTTACTGAAATACTTGGCCCCTTTGAAATGGTCAATAAGGTCATCAATCTATGGGATTAGATACCTGTTCCTGACAATGATTTTATTTAGTGCACGATAATTAATGTAGAGTCTCTAGGTCCCACCCTTCTTTTGTACAAGTACAACTAGGCTCCCACAAGGTGAGGAACTTGGTAAGATGTGACCTTTTTGCAGCAACTCTTGGATCTACCACTTGATTTATTCATTTTCCATAATAGAGCAGTGGTATATCAACCCATTGGGTAGAGGTGCCTTGACAGTCATATTGATCAAATGCTTGACCTGACAGTGCGAAGGTACCTTTGTGTGTGAGGAGAATATGTCCCCGTATTCTTCCATGACCTTATCCACTTGCTTCTGTTGCGTAGCGGGACCCTTCATGGGGGCCATGTATGCGGCCACAATCTTCCCCTTACTTTGAGAATGAATAAAAAATAAAACAAATTTCTTGTTCTGGGAGATGATCTTACTGCATTTCTTATCAGATATGAAAGAGATGGTGGTAGGCAAGGCTACCTCTGGTATTATGTATAAATTACTGCCCAAACTAATAATAACAATGTAAGGGCTCAACTAATACACAACATGGTGCTTCCATAAGTATGGTTGGCCTAATAATACACCAGAAAATTTAATAGGAGAAATGCCACACAATACCTCATTCATGGAGGGTTTGGTGTTGTAAGGAAGTGACACTACTAGCTAACATGAAGATCACGTCTTTGGTGGAGCCACTCAATGGTGTATGGTTGTGGGTGTGGTGTGGTCGGTAGGCCCAATCACTTAACTATGTCTGTTAAGATGAGGTTATTTTGGCTCCAATTATCAACAATGAACTGCAGCAGAGACCCCTTCAGCCACATATGTGAGTGGAAGAGACACTCCCCTTCTTCTAGATTTTTGAGCTCAATATTCTAGATGTTGGTGGTGGCCATGGAAGCATTGGGATCTACATTAATAGCATGTTTCCCTTTTTCATTCTCCTTGTTGATTCTTGTCTCAGATTTAGAACATGCATCTAACTCTAAAGCCTTTAGCTCGACCACCAATAACATCTTGACATGAAACTCACTTGTGTTGTGAGTGGAGCTCTCATGGAACTCACACCTCTTTCATGTGTCCTTCTTTGTCTTCATGGTGCTATTATTTTCTTGCAGCTTCAGTGGGTTTTCCTAGGTCCCCTTGCCTTGGATTTTTCCTTTTTTTGCAGTTTGGGGTGCCTTTCTCTTACTTCAGATTCACCCATCCAAAGTCTCGCTTCTTCTGTTTAAATTTATGTTTGATATTGAAAATATATCAATAGACAGCACCAAGTGAGGAGATGTCTAGGAACAAAATCATCTTGGATGTATTTGTGTAGATACCACGGTACTTGAGTACTAGATGCCACTCAAAATCCTTGATACCAAACTCCGTGTGAAGGGTATGAAAAATATTTGTGAACTCAAACATGTCTTGGTTTATTCCTTTTCGCAATGTGGTCCACTTTATGTACTTATCTTCATAGCTCCTGACAGGGTAATACTATTCCTTGATGGTGTCTCAGAAATAATTCCAAGTGGATGCACCTGAAAACAATGAGGGTTCTCTCTCATCCCTCTTTTCACAGTAGGTTTCCCACCAGTGCTTGACATGGGGAGCAACTTTGAGGAGTGCAAAAGTAATATTTTCCATATTGGAAAAATCATGAACAAAAAACATCCTTCCAATGGATTCAACCATCTATCTACAACATCTGCACCTATCTAGCCTTCAAATATGGGAATGTCAAAGTTGAATTGTACCTTAAAGGGAGTGGTGGCTCCAGTGTGGTTGTTGGATGAATATGTGTCATCTGTAGGCATCTGCTGAAGGATATAGGAATATTTTTCCATCTTCACGTTCCTTTGTCACTCAAGGGATTCTTCAAGAAATATTTTGAAAGGATCTCCTCCTCCCTCATCTTTCTTTTCTTCTACCATGGGATATCGTCGGGGTCGGTGGGGTTGGTCTTGCAAAGGTTTAACCAGTTCAAGCCCTAATTTGTTATACCCCAACCTCGTTGGGGACATGCACAAAAAAATGAAGAAAGAGCAGAACGCTCTCATACCACTAATCCAAATTTATGCAGGAATGGAATTAAATACAGATTTAAGTAGAAATATAGAGATACAATGAAAATTTAACTTTAATTCATTGATAACAAGATACTAAAACTTGTTTACATGTAGAATGGAAATAAACTAGGTCGGGTGATGGTAGCTTATCTTTGAGAAGAGATGTGGTGGCTACCTGCCTCTAAAATGTGTTACAATGAGGATCATAGAATTTTTCATTATTGATAAAAAGGGAAAACCCCAAACATCCAAAAACCTAACCCTAGGAAATGAAGTGCCAAAAGTTTATGGGCCTCGTTGGGGTTAGTTGGTACACCAACTTCCCAGAGTCATAACTTTGACATATGATCATCATTTGATGCACACAATACCTCGTCGGAAAGATATATTCCAGGAATACAAATTTTGACTAGAAACCTTTTATGTAGGCCACAAGTTTTATTATTCTTCAAAAAAACATCATTTATGACCTCAAAACGGTTCCAAAAGTTTAGGGCCCGAAAAACTTCCAAAAATAGTAAACAATGCTACAATTAAGGAAACTGAAAGAAATAGTGATGGGATCCAAGTAGAATAGGTGGGTGACCAACAATATCCACCTGTATAAATAGGTTTGAAGGGATTCTTCGAGGAATGTAATCCATTTATCAAAGGGGTAGTTGCTTGAGATAAATTTCCAGATTAGAACAACTTATGGGATGACTTCATCCAAGAAGAAATGTGGGACAAGGATCTTCATAACAAGAAGAAGTCTACTCAAGATAACATGTCCCTTACAGGAAAGATGAATGGAAAATTGAACAAGGGATTGAGCTATTTGAAGTGTTATACATGTGCAAGTATGGTCATTATGCGAGAAAGTGTTTATGTCAAAAAAAGAGAGACAATGAGAAGAAGGAAATAACTATGAATGCTACATCTTCAAGTGAGTTGGATGACTTCTCAAGAAGTCTTGAGGAATAATTTTCTCTAGTTTCTCATATCTCCAAGGGTACCAGTAACAAGGGGGCATGGTACATTGATAGTGGAGCATTGAAGAAAATGACAATTTCATAAGAATGTTTTGAGACTCTAACTGAATGGGAATCAAAATTGCACGTGGAGGTTGAAAATAAGATTCAAGTGTTAGAGGTTCAACTGTTGTGCCACTAAAAATAGAGTTTGGTGGGATACTATGAGTTCAATATGCACTGTGGGTACTGGAGCTTAAGCACAATGTGTTATATGTCTCAATGATTAAGACGAAGGGGTTTGAAGTGATATTCGAAGATGGGAAAGTGATACTCAGGCTTAGAGGTTCTAAATATTGGAGAAATAATTGGAGTCAGGGAGAATGGTCTCTACAGGCTAATGGGCAAGCCTATAGATCAAAGGAAGAATAAGGTTCTTGAGACTCAAATTGAGTGAAGCTCAAGTGGGAGTTTTTAGGTTCAAAGGGAGAATCCACAACCCAAGAAGAGCACATGGTCAGTGGGGAGTAAGGAAAATTCTATAGATGGAAATAAGGAACCATGGAATGGTCTGAAGGCATATCATGATAAGAATAAGTGAGGGGCTTCTAGTGGCAAGGGTACTACTGAGGATAGTGTTAGTCATTCTATAAGGTATACTATAGTGGTGGACACTAGATATTGGGCTAGTGTAGCTTATGAGTTACTTCTGATTAGTCTAAGTACCCTCCTCACTAAGAGGGAGTATTGAGAAGTGTAGCTTGGGAGGTACTCCCACAACCATTGGGGTATTGTGTTTGTGTGGAATTAACCCATGAAAAAGTGGTTCTATGGAAATGTACCCAAAAGGCGGGATTTGGGCACATGTTGGTGGGCTAAATACCCAAAAGGATTAATTTTTTAGTCTAATTGACGTAAGAGGGCACCCTGAATGGAGTTAAGGGATCCCATGTCAATTAAATTGAAAGATATAAATACAATAGACCTATGATAGGTCTCACACATTCATTTCACATCACATAAAGAATAACAACAAGCCAAGAAGACTGCAGACCCTCAAGGAGGTCAAGCTGAAGCAGATAAAAGGAGGAAAAGAGTATTCTTTCTTATGTTCTAGGTAGACCGAGTTGTGGAGGGTTTGACGAGTCTATTATTTATATTTTTTGTACATAAGGGTTGTGGGAAATCTTGGTGAAGAGGTCTAAGTTATGTTTGTGCCATTGAAGAGGGCTAAGACCCATATTTTTGGTGAACAAAGAGGTTATGAGGCTTGTGGAGTAGTTGGAGTGAGGGTAAGATACCTCAAGGTCATGTGCATAAGTTTAAGGGTTGAAACATGAGGTGACCACAAATATCTGAAGTTTGAGGTGGCTGTAGGAAAGGATAGACCCTGAGTTGGCCATAGGAGCCTATAACAGGGTTGAGAATCCTTAAAAATAACTTGTACAGTATCGAGACTCTTCAAGACTAAGCAGAGACCAGTGAAGTGGTATTTCAGTTTTTCTATGTAGATGATTGTAGAGATAAAATTGTGAAAGTTTGTCCTTAAATGTGGGATAAGACAGAGTGTCACAAGGCCTATATAAAGTGGTTTAAAAGGTCTAACCCACTGTGATGGAGCTAAATTTTGAAGGCCAATTATACAGTGCATTTGAAGAGCCCAATCATTATGAGAATTCAGACTTGCTAAGTTGATGCATGCAATGAGTAGTTGAGTGCAGAGACATTAGAGCAGTAATATTCTTAGTGAGAACAGGTGGCAAACGACCTACCAAGAACACCAAGAACAAGAGGAACAAAGGGTTGTAAATGTAGTGCATCTTCAGCAAGTAAGTCATTGTATTTTTTCTTGTTGTGTGGGCTGATTGAGGATCATAAGTTGTTGGCCTCAAGCCCTAGTTATAATTTGTATAATGACTAATTATAAGGGCCATAATCCTTGGTACAAGAGCCCTATATTTTCTGAATTAAATTTTTAATTTAAACAATTTTTCGGTCTACAAAATTATTGTGTATGTTGTTGATTCACTATTGTTAAATTTCCTTTGTGCAAAATGCTTGGAGTTATGAGTATTTTAGTGTTCTTATGATAAGGATTAGACATAGACCTAATTCTAGAGCACTAGGAAAAATCAACAACATAGTCACATAGAAAGAAGAGTTCGTAAATGATAATGCTCTTTTTAATATGGCACAAAATAATCCTTAATTTTAGAAAATAACATGAAAATGGAAGAATATAACCTTAAACTTACACAGGTGAAGTAAGAATCACTTCATCAATCCATAAGATAATATTTCCATCCAAATTTTTCCTCCCCAAAACATTTTTCACTAATATTCATCCATTGCTTCCAGGAGAAAAAAAGAAAAAATATCTAGTGCACACCAACTCAAGAGAAAATAGATGAGTGTTTGTGTTGGTGATCCAATGAAAATGAATTTCCTTTATTTATATGAGGGCAACTAAGTCATTTTTCATTAATTTACAATAAAAGCCTCTAGAATTTTGTTTGAAGCATCTAACTAGGCTAATAGGTCACAAGTCAACTTAAAGATAGCTTTACAAACGAATAAAATAACAAAAATGTGATGAATCCTCCATATATGTGGTGGAAAGGATCTCCAAAATGACATCATCCTCCAAAAATGGCCATCTCCATAAAGCAAGTGACAAAGTTGGGTCAAAGAGTTCTCTTCTCTCCAAGGGACATCAAAATTCATGGGTACATATCCAAGTAACATCTCCTCCACAAAGATTTCATCGTCAAGAAGGCTTGCATCACTCTCTTATGGCATGCATAGGTGATGTGACATCCCTAGGATCAAGAATTGTCGTAAAAATGAGGTGTTTTAGCCCCCGTAAACCATCTCAATCAATGCCCATCCTCATTTGGGCTCTAGAACAAGGCAACATCAATCAAGAAAGTTCAAGACTATCTTAGGGATGCCATGGGTCCATTTGGGCACATCATAAATCAAGACAATTCCTTGGATTCTTGGCTCATCATTTCAACATCTAAAGGTGTTACAAGGGGCATACAACTACGTGGAGGCTCCTCAAACCCAAACACTCATCTCAGGAATAAAAACACTATAGTTTCAGTGACATATGTGCTCTTATAACTGGGATATACGCCGTCTTCATTGTGTTGGAAATTTGACAAGAAATTCCTTAAGGGGTCATTGCTACATGTGTCATGAACCACCTAAAACACACATTCAAGATCAAGTTGTTAGATAAAACTTGACTTGTTGAAAAAGTCAAAGTTGCACATGGTTTTGGTTTCCCATGTTTCTTTGCATGTGGAGTAATTCATTGTAATGTGTCAGGATGTGAGTGGTGAAGGCTCACTTGGATGGCATGGTTGACTTTAGGCAAAGGACACTAATATAATACTCTATTAGCTAGTTTCTCCTTCGATTGTGTTTTTCCATGATAAACATTGTGCTTATGTGTGTTTTTTGTTGATGGTAAATTTATATTTCTATTCACTCAATTTTAACATATTATCAATGTTGAAGGTTAACCTAGACTCTCTAAGGAGAGTGATTTAATGTAGGGGGCTAGGAAGACTTTATTAGGTGTGAGAATAGTCATCAAATTGTTGTAGTGTTGGGAAATTTCATTAGAGGATATAAACATACATGACGAGTTCATTGAGGATCTATTATTCCTAAAGCTACGAGGAGAATAATTTTGTGAATTTGTGGAGGCATTGGCTAATAAAAAAAAAATATGATGACACAAAGTGGATATTTTTCCCTCCCTAGTAGATGATGCCATGACTATTGGTTGAGTAGGTGGCACCAAAGGAAGGATATGACTAGGTAATTTATGCTAAGGATGCATGTAAAGTGTTTGATGAAATGATTCAATTAGATGATTTATTGTGGTTTCACATTGTTAGTGTCAGTCTTTGCAGCCTTCTTACAGTGATCAAACATGCTCTTACACAAGTGATTTTAAGGTGTCAAGGTCAAATTTTATCATTTCAGTGAGTCTTCAAGTAAAATTTGGTCACTAGGCATTAGGTCTAGGGTTTGATTTTACCCTTTTCCAAATGACATTCTATGTCACTATTCACCTGAGTCTACCATCATTCAAAGGGTTTTCATCATCATGTCAAGTTCCATTGGGTCATTTCACACCTTGTTCATGTTTCAGTTGCGCCTATGACAAGGTTCATTTCCCTCTCCTAGGGTTTTGAAGCTAATTTCTCTTAGATGGTCAAATCATCAGAAAAACTTGTATCCTGATGTTCATACACCTTCCCCTATCCATAATATACCTTATCAAACACTTCTCATCACTGAGATCCCCTAAATTCCTCATTTTCACATAAACCCTAGTTTCTTGCTACAACCAGACAATTTTCTATGGTTGGGCCTATGTTTTGCCTTTTTGGACCCCTTCCCCTCACTCAATTTCTAAGATTTCACTTCCCCCTACTTCCAAACATCCCTCCATACTTCCCAAAATTTCCTCAAGAATTTAGAAGCTCCCTATACCCTTGATTTCACTTCATTTCGGCAAATCCCTTGTCCCACACATCGAGATATGTTTCACTCAAATGATTTTTCTGAGTACTGGAAGATGAATTTGGAAACAATAAGAGAGATTTTTGTCGACAACAGACCAGGGAAGATAAACCTCCTTCAAGTTTTACACAGGTGTCATGGTTTTGACGAAATGTCAAAAATACAATTGCCTTGGGAGAATTGATGCACCTCTAGAGTGACCTTGGGAAAATCAAGTTTTCTCCTAGCTTGGTTGGCCAAATGACTTGCTTGATGATCCAAATGATAACTAGAGACAAGTAGCTTTCCCATGAGCTATCATGAGCTCAATTTGGAGTTTAGAAAGACATTCAAAAGTTTCCCGCAACAGCACTCTGCCTTGAGGCAGCCTCATCTGGCACATTTTGACCAGTCTTGGGAGATTTGATTTTTAATAGGACAAATGAATTCCAAATCAAAAAATTCTGGTGGAGTTGGAAAGTAGATAGGATACGATTTCCAATGAGCTATCCTACACTCAATTTGGACATTTGGAAGGCCTCCAAAAGTCACCTAGAAAAGAGCGCGACGCACAGGAGGAGGAGCGCGACGGTTTTATAAATATCTTCACTCCATATGGTCAGTTATACAAGTGGCAAAGGAAGGCAAAGGGTTACCCAAGCCATTTGTCATGTTTGTGGTGCTACACCTGTAGCTGATGGTTGGCTCTCCACCTTCATTTGGTGACCCTTGGTCGTTCTATCTCTTCATAGCACATTCTATA
>APFE030868720.1:24507-42273 GCA_000404065.3 Pinus taeda | reverse complement strand
TCAGAGAGAGCCCTCTCTTGTTCTGGTAGGGCTAGCTACCAGACTGAGCGTGGTTTGTGGTTACCCTGAATTTTGCCTTCTTTCAGCCTGAAGCGGATTTACGTGCTAACATAGTGGCGACTCCACTGGGGAAAAAATGGTTTGCTTGAAGATTGTTTTGCCCCAGGACATATCTCAAGATTAGATTTGATGTTGATGGTGAACAACGATTAGACATAAGAAGATGGCTGAAATCATTCACCTGGTGACTCCTTTCACTGAAGAATCCAACAATCAAGTGCTTCATGATGACTCCACTGCTTGGAGATCAATAGCTTTGAGATTTCCTAAAATAGACCAGATTGCAAGAAGATATGATCCCATGAGCCGAGATCACATCCCAGGCTTCCCAAATAAAATTCCGAAGGTAGATTGGTCAAAGAATCTACCTATGTTTAAAGATGATGGTAAGAAGGACACTGCTTTACATCTAGTTCGATTTCACATGCATATTCGCAAGTTGAAGGTTGATTTTCTTGAAGATTGCTTAATGAAGATATTCATGGCCACTCTAGAAGGTGAAGCCCAATCTTGGTATGAAAATTTGCCTACTGCTTGTATTTACAGTCTAAAGGATTTTCATGCCTTGTTCATTGAAAGATATAAAGACTCTTATCTATCATTGAATATAGTTCATGATTGTTGCAAGAATGCTTATGGTTTTATTGAGAGCCTTGAAAAATATTATGCGAATGATAATTTTATGGATCATGAGATCATGGAAGCCCTGTATGAAATTCCCTTTCAGCAGCGTAAAGACGATCATGAAAAGTTGCAGCATGACCAAGATTGTAGTACAGTGAAAAATGAAGGAATTTTGCACCTTGATAGTCAACATGAATTGCATGAAATGGATCAGCAATATGAGGAAAATTTATATACTCCTTCGCTTGAAAATATTGAAGACAATCACTATTTGAGAAAAAGGAAACAAAGGGTCTTATCTCCTTTGTCTGAAGACGAGATAGACCAACTCTTGCATGGTCATGTTCCAGCTCAAGCTAAAGCAGATTTGCAGTGCACACATGGTCAAGAAAGTGTTGGTGAAACTTCTTCCTCTTTTGAAAAGGATGACAGTCCGGTGAACATCTTTATAGATCAGCAGGTTGAAGATGTCCATATGACTGAAAGTGAGGAAATAAAAAGGGTCAGTTCAGATTTGTCCATAGAAGAAGACAAAGTTTTGGGTCCAAATGTTCTCATGTCATCATAACAGAGCCTTCATGAAGAGGTAATCCAATCAGCTCATGGACAGCAAGATGAGAACTTTGTTCAAGTAAGTGAAAAGCTTTCTTTGGATGAATGTATGGTAGATGATAAAAATGTTAGTGTTGGGTTTCAAGAATCATCCGAAGTTTCTTTTCTCATGATTGATGAATGTGATGAATGTAATTAGAATATGGTTGTCATATCATGTCAAGATGATCAAAAATATATTCAGACTGTAGAAGACCAGAGCAATCAAAATTGCCATTCAGATTCTTCTTCATATGTCTCATGTCTTGAAATGTTATTTGAAGAGGAAATCCACTCATCTGCTTGTTCAGAAATTTTTGAGGACCAGGAACATACTTTTTCTGAAGTACATTATGAAGGAAGATCAGGATCAAAAGAAAAAGACATCTTGTTTCTTCAGCAGGAGGTAAATCTTCATGTTTTTCATGATCCAATGGCAGATTTGTTGCAGACAACAGTGAAGGTCATTATTGCAGTATTCAGTGATGAAGGAGATCATGGTCAATCATGTTTTTGGAGGCCCAGTTACCAGTATCAATTGTTGACCAGAAGATCTGATAGGAAGAATCAGTCAAGAATCCATCTTCTTGATTGGTTACATTAGCAGTTTGATATAGTTTGATGATATATAGTCTTGTAAGAAATAAAGGTGGTCATGCTCTACCACCAAGCTTTAAGTTTTAAGTTCAGAGTCAAGTTTTTTTTTAGTCATTTCAGTTTGCATTGAGTCAGTTTGAGTCAAGTTTCAGTCAATAAATTGATTCATGCTGGTTTGTCGGAATAATGGACTCCATAGCCCAATGGACAAAAGGCACTGTCTAGCTCTTCCAGAGATCTGTTGTTCTTGGCACCTCCAAGGATCTACCATCCCCCATTGGAGGCAACATTAGTGTTATTCTTTGCAACCTTCTTCCAGTTATCAAACATGCTCTTACACAAGTGATTTTAAGGTGTCAAGGTCAAATTTTATCATTTCAGTGAGTCTTCAAGTAAAATTTGGTCACTAGGCATTAGGTCTGGGGTTTGATTTTACCCTTGTCCAAATGACATTCTATGTCACTATTCAGCTGATTCTACCATCATTCAAAGGGTTTTCATCATCATGTCAAGTTCCATTGGGTCATTTCACACCTTGTTCATGTTTCAGTTGCGCCTATGGCAAGGTTCATTTCCCTCTCCTAGGGTTTCGAAGCTAATTTCTCTTGGATGGTCAAATCATCAGAAAAAATTGTATCCTGATGTTCATACACCTTCCCCTATCCCTAATATAGTTTATCAAACACTTCCCATCACTGAGATCCCCCAAATTCCTCATTTTCACATAAACCCTAGTTTCTTGCTACAACTAGGCAATTTTCTATGGTTGGGCCTGTGTTTTGCCTTTTTGGACCCCTTCCCCTCACTCAATTTCTGATATTTCACTTCCCCCTACTTCCTAACATCCCTCCATACTTCCCAAAATTTCCTCAAGAATTTAGAAGCTCCCTATCCCCTTCATTTCACTTCATTTAGGCAAATCCCTTGTCCCACACATCGAGATATGTTTCACTCAAATGATGTTTCTGAGCAATGGAAGATGAATTTGGAACAAATGAGAGAGATTTTTGTTGCAAACAGACCAGGGAAGAAAAACCTCCTTCAAGTTTTACACAGGTGTCATGGTTTGGAAGAAATGTCAAAAATACAATTTCCTTGGGAGAATTGATGCACCTCTGGCGCAACCTCGGGAAAATCAAGTTTTCTCCTAGCTTGGTTGGAGAAATGACTTGCTTGATGATCTAAATGATAACTAGAGACAATTATCTTTCCAATGAGCTATCATGAGATCAATTTGGAGTTGAGAAAGACATCCAAAAGTTGCTCGCAACAACACTTTGTCTTGAGGCAGCCTCATCTGGCACAGTTTGACTAGTCTTGGGCGATTTGATTTTTAACAGGGAAAATGAACTCCAAATCAAACTATTATGGTGGAGTTCGAAAGAAGGTAGGACAGGCTTTCCAATGAGCTATCCTGCGCTCAATTTGGACATCAGGAAGGCCTCCAAAAGTCACCTAGAAAAGAGTGTGACGCACAGGAGTCGGAGCGCGGCAGTTTTATAAATATCTTCACTCCATATGGTCAGTTATACAAGTGGAAAAGGAAGGAAAAGGGTTACCCAAGCCATTTTTCATGCTTTTGGTGCTACACCTGTAGCTGATGGTTGGCTCTCCACCTTCATTTGGTGACCCTTGGTCGTTCTATCTCTTCATAGCACATTCTATATATTGTATGCAAACCATTTGCAAAGCGAATTAGTTGGTTAGCTTGTAACTTCTGGGAGACTGTGGGAAAGAAACTTTGTTTCTGCACTGTATATTTTTACAGAGAAGTAATGAAAGGCAGTGACTTTGTTTCATGAGATTCATGTGGTTGTGACTGTAGAAAACGTGCCTCTTATGTTTCATATGTATCTTGTTATGTTTCATAGTTCCATTGCATATTCATTTTTGGTGAAATTTTTCGAGTGAGATCAGGTGGAATTCAATTCTATTGCTCTACCTGTCGGAAAATTTCATGTGCAGTGTTTCATTCTTCTGTTGAAAAGGATTCATGTTGTCCATGCTCTTTTCACCTTCTTAATCAATCTCTCCATTTCTTTGTTATGTTCCATAGTTTCATTCCGTATTCATTTGTGGTGAAATTTTTGAGTGAGATCAGGTAGAATTCAATTTTATTGCTCTACCTGTGGGAAAATTTCATGTACAATGTTCATTCTTCTATTGAAAAGGATTCATGTCGCCCATGTCCTTTTCACCTTCTTAATCAATCTTTCCATTCCGCCATATTTTAAAACTAAATTGCTATACTTTTAGCCTACCTTGCCTAATGAAATAATCTGTGCCTTCATTTTAAGTTCTCTATTCGTTGAAGTCCAGTGGTCCCATAACATCCTAGAAACACAGTCATTCATAAAAATCACTCCTTATTTTCATTTCCACTTACTAGCCTAAGATAAATAGTTCATTTGAAAGTCATCTCAGTCCTTTCCGTTTATCTATTCATTGAGTGTGACTCGGAGAGAGCCCTCTCCTGTTCTGGTAGGGCTAGCTACTAGACTGAGCGTGGTTTGTGGTTACCCTAAATTTTGCCTTCTTTCAGCCTGAGGCGGATTTAGGTGCTAACACACATAACGTGGTTATACATGGCTAAGGAGAGCATCAGGTGTGCCAAGTTCAAAGGATCGTGTTATAAGTTAAGAGTATCAACATCATTATGGAAAAAGACTATAAAAGCTTCATTGTATCATATTCAATGTTACGGGAAAAAATTCCTCACACAAACCTTGCCTTCTAATGTCTTTCTAGCTCCTAACTTATAAGTAGGTTACCATAGATATCTTAGGGGTTATTATGCAATTATTCCTATTAGGTGCTTCCAAGCCCAAATGAGAAGGATATTTCACAGGTAGGTCCATCAATCCATAAATTAATGTGATAAATATGGTCATGGAATGTGAAAGACTTCAAGTAACATGGCCACGACCATGGCATCATTTGAAGGAGGTCCAAAATCTCAAGTATAATGATGATAATAGGGAGCAATTATGGAGGCATGAGTTACCCCTTTCTTTGGCTTTCTTTTTCCACCCCTTTGGTGCATCTTTTACTTTAATGATTTGTATTTATTTCTTGCATTAGCCTAAGTGGCCTAGATTGTTTTATGTTTTTCCAATACCTCTTAAGGATGTAATAGATTTTTTCTCATTGGGGTTGAGACATTCATAAGTTTCTTTAGTTTAGATAAATCATGGAATGCTTAGGAACTAGGTAATGGGCCAATGAGGAAGGTGGAGCTCATGCTAGGCTTCTTCCAATGTGCTTATTCAAAGTCCCAATCATATTTTGTATTTATCATTTTCTTTCATTTATGGCTTCATATGCTTTTATATTTCTTTCAATTGCACCAACCTCTTAAGGAAATTCCTAGGGCCTTGAGTCAAATATGAGGTATATGGTGCTAATCCCAATGACCAATGACAATCAACCCAGAAAATGGAGGTGGACATAAGGAAAATATGGAAGGTGGTATGTATGGATTATCTTGGGCACAATATATTAATTAGTGCTTCTCCTAGTAGCGGAGGAAAAAGGGCCTCATCTAGATGTCAAATTGGACTAGGAGAAAAACCTATAACCTCCCATGTGAAGTATGGGAACAAGGATACAATAAATAGTGATAAATCATCCATCTTGGCTTATGATTCATATTAGTAATGCCCAAAACATTAAATGAAAGAGCATGATTATAGAAATGGTTAATATACCTTCTAATAGATTACCCACCTCCCTTCAAGAAGTCTACTAGAATGGAGAGAACATTGATCAATGCATAGGTGGAGAGTTTTGAAGGATATCTATGGATCATCATAGGACCATTGGTTGGGTGGTTGACTAATGGGGAGAAAAGGGTTCTCTTGGGGCTACACAGTTTGGGTGTGTAACATATGGCTCCAACTTAGGACATGTTCCCATCAAAGAGCACATGATTCATGTGCTCAATCAAGGAGTGCATGAGAATTCCAACAATCCTTATTGCTCACAACCTTGTTACTTGTGCACTCGAAGAAACTTGTTGATAATAACTAAGTAAGGTGTTGATGTCACCCTTTCTATATAGGAGAACAATAATGATAAATTGTTAGCTAAAATAAAATATAAAATCTATCTAGTATGAAAGTAAAATTAGCATGTAAGAAAAAAAAGAAGGATGCAAAAACAACAATGCAAGCCACAAAATCCTACTACATCTATCTACTACAAAGTGCATCAAGTTAAATTATAGAGGGAATTAACCCTTACCTTTCCATGCCCCTTATTAGGAAAATGGTACTCATCAACAAGGATAAGATCACTAATATGGACATCCTCACTTTGCCTCTTTATCCATTGTTTTTTATTGTTTTTAATTCTTTACTCACTTTGGAGGAAGGAAAATGATTCACCTGACAGATATTTCCTCCAGTTTGTTAATCAACCTTTTGTTTCCCAAGGATACTAGGATAAATCTAAGTGTTTCCATGTCACTTTCAACTTCAAAGGTTCAATACTTGCTTCCTCCTTTATGTACTCTCTATATGAAAGAAAGGAAATGGATCATCAATTAATAATATCCTTAAATTAGTGGGATTTTCATCCTCCAAATCTCTATCAACATTAAATTCAAAGTTGTTATGTTCCTTGTTTTCTTTGACATGATGTGAAATATGTGGTTGTTTATAAAATATAATGGTTTTCCATTTGATATGGGAATTCTAGAAGAAGGTAGTTCCATCTATAAATTCCCACCAATAGTAGTTGACCATTATTTTAGTAGAGCATACCCCAGGCATCCAAAACATTGATAGTGACTATGTCCATGTGTACAACTATATCAAGGTTAGCAGCTAATGAAACTTTAACATATTTAATCAAACCATGGACAAGAATATACTTTGAGTTGAATCCACACACAGTTCTATAGGTTCTAGGGATTCGTAATTCCAATTAATTCATGACTTTTGAAGGAATACTTCATGACTCTTAAAGGAATCGCATTTGCAAAGGATCTATAATCAAACATACAATTGTGTAATATTAAATCATTAACCACTAATGAAAACAAGAAAAGTGCACATCCTCCATTCTTTTGATCATAATACATATTTTGTGATATTATGAGAGGATCTTCAAGTTCCTTGTCAATATTGAGAATCTTCCTTACATAACCTACCTTTTGTTGAAGGCTTCATGAAATTGGTCCCGATTCTTGATTTTTCTTGAAAGTAAATCTAGGTACAAAGTTCTAGCATTATCGTTTAGGGAAAGGGAAATCAATCACATGACTACATCCTGATCTTGGATGTCTCTTCAAACTACATGCCAATAAAGCAGATTGATATGTTTCTCAACATTGACTACATCATTCCCAATGAATTTGGGAAACCACTCTTCATACTTATCAAGCAATCTATGGGGATATCCTTAAATGAAATGCATATCAAGGGGCTTGTAAAGACTAGTGAGCCTTTACTTTTCCATCGTGCCTAACGTTGAATGGATTCGAAAGAAGGACTTTGGAATAGGAGAAACAAGAGTAACATAAGTCTTTGGAATAATCCTCTTTCTAGGAGGAATGAATATTCTTCCGAGCCTACTACAAGATCCTATATGTGAATAAGAATTTGGAGTTGCTAGATGAGAAATTTTAATTTTGGCTTTAGGATGTTCTCATAAAAAGTATTGAAGCATAAAGTTTGGATAACGACAAGGACTTAACTCCTCCCCTGCATTGAAGGAAAAAAGGTTATCGAAAAATATAGTGAGCCTAGTGCAAAGCCTCACTAGGAAGTCTAAGTCTTATTACAACAAAGAGATTAGCCACCACTATCACCTCAATAGCCTTTCTCCTATCTTTCTATATATGGATGTTATCCCCATAGGCAAGGCTTCCCTAGAAAGACATAGAGGTCATATGACTAGGGTTCCAAGCCAAATGGATCTCTAAGGAGCTTATAGATAAATCACCTAGAAAAGTTGTTAATAAAAGAGTGAAAGGCCTTTTAAATACCCTTCAAAATTCTCAAAAGACAACAAAAGACAACAAAATACTGCACATTTAATTGTCAACCTGAGACTCATATAGAACTTGCGAGTTACTATGCATTGTATATTTGTAGCATCAACAATTAATTTTTCAGATGGTGTATAGGCAATTCACAAGATTTTGAAGGTTCTACAAGTTCATAAGTAAAATGAATAAAGATACTTGCAAAAAAGTAAACACACTTGTAGGAAAATAAACATGCTTACAAGAAAGTAAACAAGCTTGCAGGAAAGTAAACACGCTTGCAAGAAAATAAACACACTAGTAGGAAAGTAAACTTTATTATAGGAAATGAATCAAACTTGCTAGAAAGTAAACACACTTTTAAGAAATTAAATATCACACTTGAAAAATTGAAATAACACTCTTCTACCTAGTGGGCTTAGGAAGCTTAATGTTGTAACCTCCAAAAATCATTACGAAGAGGATCATCATTTTTATTCAAACCAATAAATGTAATCATGCATTGAGGTTATTAGGTGTGAGAATAGTCATCAAATTGTTGTGGTGTTGGGAAATTTCATAAGTGGATATAAACATACATGACGAGTTCATTGAGGATCTATTATTCCTAAAGCTACGAGGATAATAATTGTGTGAATTTGTGGATCCATTGGCTAATAAAAAAAATTATGACGCCACAAAGTGGATATTTTTCCCTCCCTAGTAGATGATGCCATGACTATTGGTTGAGTAGGTGGCACCAAAGGAAGGATATGACTAGGTTATTTATGTTAAGGATGCATGTAAAGTGTTTGATGAAATGATTCAATTAGATGATTTATCGTGGTTTCACATAACGTGGTAATACATGGCTAAGGATAGCATCATGTGTGCCAGTTTCAGAGGATCGTGGCATAAGTTAAGAGTATCAACATCATTATGGAAAAAAACTATTAAAGCTTCATTGTATCATATTCAATGTTAGGGGAAAAAAATACCTCACACAAACCTTGCCTTCTAATGTCTTTCTAGCTCCTAATTTGTAAGCAGGTTACCGTAGATATGTTAGGGGTTATTATGCAATTATTCCTATTAGGTGCTTCCAAGCCCAAATGAGAAGGATATTTCATAGGTAGGTCCATCAATCCATAAATTCATGTGATAAATATGGTCATGGAATGTGAAAGACTTCAAGTAACATGGCCACAACCATGGTATCATTTGAAGGGGGTCAAAAATCTAAAGTATAATGATGATAAGAGGGAGAAAGTATGGAGGCATGAGTTACCCCTTTCTTTGGCTTGCTTTTTCCACCCCTCTGGTGCATCTTTTACTTTAATGATTTATATTTATTTCTTGCATAGCCTAAGTGGCCTAGCTTGTTTTATGCTTTTCCAATACCCCTTAATGATGTAATAGATTTTTTCTCATTGGGGTTGAGACATTCATAAGTTTCTTTAGTTTAGATAAATCATGGAATGCTTAGGAACTAGGTAATGGGCCAATGAGGAAGGTGGAGCTCATGCTAGGCTTCTTCCAATGTGCTTATTCAAAGTCCCAATCATATTTTGTATTTATCATTTTCTTTCATTTATGAATTCATATGTTTTTCTATTTCTTTCAATTGCACCAACCTCTCAAGGAAAAATTCCTAGGGCCTTGAGTCAAATATGAGGTATATGGTGCTAATCCCAATGACCAATGACAATCAACCCAGAAAATGGAGGTGGACATAAGGAAAATATGGAAGGTGGTATGTATGGATTATCTTGGGCACAATATATTAATTATTGCTTCTCCTAGTAGTGGAGGAAAAAGGGCCTCATCTATATGTCATATTGGACTAGGAGAAAAACCTATAACCTCCCATGTGAAGTATGGGAACAAGGGTACAATCAATAGTAATAAATCATCCATCTTGGCTTATGATTCATATTAGTAATGCCCAAAACATTAAATGAAAGAAAATGATTATAAAAATGGTTAATATACCTTCTAATAGATTACCCACCTCCCTTCAAGAAGTCTACTAGAAGGGAGAGAACATTGATCAATGCATATGTGGAGAGTTTTGAAGGCTACCTATGGATCATCATAGGACCATTGGTTGGGTTTTGAATAGTGGGGAGAAAAAGGTTCTCCTGGGGTTACACACTTTGGGTGTGTAACATCTGGCTCCAACTTAGGACATGTTCTCATCATAGAGCACATGATTCATGTGCTCAATCAAGGAGTGCATGAGAATTCCAACAATAATTACTGCTCATAACCCTGTTACTTGTGCACTCAAAGAAACTTGTTGATAATAACTAAGTAAGGTGTTGATGTCACCCTTTCTATATAGGAGAACAATAATGATAAATTGTTAGCTAAAATAAAATATAAAATCTATCTAGTATGAAAGTAAAATTAGCATGTAAGAAAACAAAGAAGGATGCAAAAACAATAATGCAAGCCACAAAATCTACTACATCTATCTACCACAAAGTGAATCAAGTTCAATTATAGAGGGAATTAACCCTTACCTTTCCATGCCCCTTATTAGGAAAAGGGTACTCATCAAAAAGGATAAGATCACTGATATGGAAATCCTCACTTTGCCTCTTCACCCATTGTTTTTTATTGTTTTTAATTCTTTACTCACTTTGGAGGAAGGAAAATGATTCACCTGACAGACATTTCCTCCAGTTTGCTAATCAGCCTTTGGTTTCCCAAGGATACTAGGATAAATCTAAGTGTTTCCATGCCACTTTCAACTTCAAAGGTTCAAGACTTGCTTCCTCCTTTATGTACTCTCTATATGAAAGAAGGGAAATGGATCATCAATTAATAATATCCTTGAATCAGTGGGATTTTCATCCTCCAAATCTCTATCAACATTAAATTCAAAGTTGTTATGTTCCTTGTTGTCTTTGACATGATGTGAAATATGTGGTTGTCTATAAAATATAATGGTTTTCCATTTGATATGGGAATTCTAGAAGAAGGTAGTTCCATCTATAAATTCCCACCAATAGTAGTTGACCATTTTTTTAATAGAGCGTACCCCAGGCATCGAAAACATTGATAGCGACTATGTCCATGCGTACAACTATATCAAGGTTAGCAACTAGTGAAACTTTAACATATTTAATCAAACCATGGACAAGAATAGACTTTGAGTTGAAACCAGACACAATTTTATAGGTTCTAGGAATTTTCAATTCCAATTAATTCATGTTTCTTGAAGGAATACTTCATGACTCTTAAAGGAATCACATTTGCAAAGGATCTAGAATCAAACATACAATTGTGTAATATTAAATCATTAACCACTAATGACAACAAGAAAAGTGCACATCCTCCATTATTTCGATCATAATACATATTTTGTGATATTTTGAGAGGATATTCAAGTTCCTTGTCAATATTGAGAATCTTCCTTACATAACCTACCTTTCGTTGAAGGCTTCATGAAATTGGTCCCGATTCTTGATTTTTCTTGAAAGAAATCTAGGTACAAAGTTCTAGCATTATCGTTTAGGGAAAGGGAAATCAATCTCATGACTACATCCTAATCTTGGATGTCTCTTCAAACTACACTCCAATAAAGCAGATTGATATGTTGCTCAACATTAACTACATCATTCCCAATGAATTTGAGAAACCACTCTTCATACTTATCAAGAAATCTATGGGGATATCCTTAAATGACATGCATATCAAGGGGCTTGTAAGGACTAGTGAGCCTTTACTTTTGCATTGTGCCTAACGTTGAAGGGATTCGAAAGACGGAGTTTGCAATAGGAGAAACAAGAGTAACATAAGTCTTTGGAATAATCTTCTTTCTAGGAGGAATGAATATTCTTCCAAGCCTACTACAAGATCCTATATGTGAATAAGAATTTGGAGTTGCTAGATGGGAAATTTTAGTTTTGGCTTTGCGATGTTCTCATAAAAAGTATTGAAGCATAAAATTTTGATAACAACAAGGGCTCAACTCCTCCCCAACATTGGAGGAAAAAAGGTTATCGGAAAATATAGTGAGCCTAGTGCAAAGCCTCACTAGGAAGTCTAAGTCTTATTACAACAAAGAGATTAGCCACCACTATCACCTCAATAGCCTTTCTCCTATCTTTCTATAGATGGATTTTATCTCCATAGGCAAGGCTTCCTTAGAAAGATATAGAGGTCATATGACTAGGGTTCCAAGCCAAATGGATCTCTAAAAAGCTTATAGATAAATCATCTAGAAAAGTTTTTAATAAGAGTGAAAGGCCTTTTAAATACCCTTCAAAATTCTCAAAGGACAACAAAAGACAACAAAATACTGCACATTTAATTGTCAACGTGAGGCTCATATAGAACTTGCGAGTTACTGTGCACTGTATATTTGTAGCATCAACAATTAATTTTTCAGATGGTGTATAGGAAATTCACAAGATTTGGAAGGTTCTACAAGTTCATAAGTAAAGCTAATAAAGATACTTGCACAAAAGTAAATGAACTTGTAGGAAAATAAACATGCTTACAGGAAAGTAAACAAGCTTGCAGGAAATTAAATATTGGCAGGAAAGTAAACATGCTTGCATGAAAATAAACACACTAGTAGGAAAGTAAACTTTATTGTAAGAAATTAATCAAACTTGCTAGAAAGTAAACACGCTTTTAAGAAATTAGATATCACACTTGCGAAATTGAAATAACATCTTCTACCTAGTGGGCTTAGGAAGCTTAATGTTGTAACCTCCAAAAATCATTACCAAGAGGATCAACATTTTTATTGAAACCAATAAATGTAATCATGCATTGAGCATATTTATTCAACAACATGAACTAATGCAAACATGTTAAATCAGAAGTAAACACGAATAATCAATTGCCTAAATAAATTGAAAAATACATAGATACAACCATGCATGAATAATTAATTGCAAAGGTAACACAACCAAAAATAATTGCAAAGGTAAATAAATTCTACATGAATAAATAATTGAGTTAAATTACACAACCGAAAAATAGAATTTTTTAAATTATACAACACTTTGTTCTATGGAGTGGGCCTTGGCTCCATATAACAAAATGTTGATATTTACCAACGCTTGTTACAATGAAATCATGAATTAATTTAATTAAACAAGTTATTTAAAGAATTAATATTTAATAAATAAATAAAACTAATTTATAAAATCATAAACTATGGAAATTATAAACTACAATTAAAATAAAATCTTAATAATTAAATTATTTCATTATGGTTTGGACAATGCTTTAAGAGTCATCCCTTGTGAAATGAAGGATAAATAATTTTTATAGATAACATTTTTTTAAACTAATAATAACCAATAAATGAGATCCATGATTTTCTCATATGGTTTGCTAATAATTGGCAAACAATAAAAAACTCACACATAATTCCAAAATAATTATTAACAACCCAATTAATCATGTCTACTATTGATCCCAATTGAAATAACACAATAACAAATATGTAACAACATCAAATCAAGGTTCCAATGACTCATGCTTCCAAAGTTGCAGCAACAACATGAGCTAGAATTACAACAACAATGTGAACTAGATTTCTAGCAATGGGAGTTTCGTTAAAAATGTGAACTGGAGTTCCAATACCAAAGTTATAGCATAATTCCAAAGTTATAAAAATGACATGAAATAGAGTTGCAGTAATGGCATGAACTGGAGTTGCAATAGCAAAGTTTGAATTTGTAGCAATGGGAGTTGCAACAACAGAGTTCAAAGTTGTAGAAATTGTAACCAAAACATCCCTTGTGGGAACATTACAACTTGCACAACAAACTGTTTGGCACGTTGTTTTTGCAAATTGTTAATTTTAGGGCTAGATAGTACTTTGTTGTACATAATTACATTTTTAAGACTTTTTCAACAATTTAAACATTAAATTCACCCCATATCATCATAAGCAACTATATATAGAAAACAATAACATCAACAATGTAGCAGAATAGTAAGGAACAATAGAATAAAAACATGACACCATATATCATATATCATAGGTGTCATTTTCATATAGTTACTATCATGTATCATAGGTGTTATTCTTTGCAGAAGAGAAGTGAAGGGAAGAGAATCAGATGACAGGAACTATGACATAAATGCATCTCATCATGTCTTCGAGGGAATCTCTCATCCTGTCTTCAAGAGCTGTGTAGTGAGGGAGAGTGTTGTGACAGCTTCTGTGAGGCATTTTGAGGGGAATGAATGAACTTCATAGTGAGTGGAATGAGCTTCTTTGTGAGGGTAATGAGATGTGTAGTGATGGGAATGAGAGTTTCCTGGTGAGGGAGGCGTTGTGTATACAGGCACTCTGAGGAAGGCATTGAGGAAGGAGATGGGAAAGTGCTATGAGGGAGGTGTTGTGAGGAAAGAATTGAGGGAAGTGATGGGAGAGTGCTGTGAGGGAGGCACTACGAGGAAGTTGTGAGGCGCGGTCAGAGAGTGTTGTGAGGGTGAGTTGTGAGAGAGTGTTGTAAGGGTGAGTTGCGAGAGAGTGTTGGAGGGTGAGCTACGAGCGGTGAGAGAGTGTTGAAGGCGTGGTGAGATTGAGAGAGTTGTGAGCTACATAAGAGAGTGTTGTGGTGTGAGAGTGTTGTAGTGTGAGATGTTGGTTATAGTGTATTGAGATTCAATGTGAGGTGTTGTGAGGGATGAGCATTAAGAGGTGAGTGGGAAGAGATCCGAGCTGTGGTGTGAGAGTTGTGAAGCACTATGAGGGTTGAGAATCAATTGAGTTTCATTTTTAGGGGAAGGAACGTGTCATCTCCACAGTTTCGTTTTGTTTTCAACTAAAGGGACATGTTGGACCCACATTTCCCTCATTTACATTTTATTTTATGTGTGCTTTGGGTATTCATTTCAAATATTAAATCTAGAGCCTTGTAAACCTATGCCCATTAAACCTTTGTTAATAAGAAAAGTCTAAAGGAAAAAAAATTTACCATGGAGACAAGGGGGGCCTAGTGTAGAAAAAAATTCGTTTTGGTGGAAAACAAACATCTAGGAATTTCAGAGGTAGGGAAAGTTATATCAAATAGTTGGGAAATAGTAAACAAATTCCAAATGAAAATACGAGTTTCATTTTAAAGGGGTTGTCAGAGGAGGATTGGTGCACACCCTCGAACCATACTTTCTGAATCTCAGGAGGAGATAAGAAGCCCTACCCTAGCAATCTTACTAAAAATGTAAGTGGGGCTTGAAGTCCCCTTTTTCCTGTAGATTTTCCTGCTAATTCACAAGCTCATGTAATCTACTAAAACAAGAGACAAGAATCTACTTCTACTTTGAACTTGCAAAAGTTAATAGATCAATGAAAACAATATCAACAAGAAGAAGACAAATCAATGGCACATAACACAATAAGTTTTTATGGGGAAATCCACTGCTCAAAAACCCACCTATCTGTATTACATTAATCAGAAAATATGAGTGAATATAAAAAGCTTGTTCTCACTAGAATAGTTCCACACAAGTATGATCAACTCTCTGATTCATAAGCCCACTCTTAGCCAACACTTAGCCAATTTCCATAGCCTGTCAAGCCCCTATTTCCTTGCACAATTCCTAAGATGAATAGCCAGTATTTAAAGGGAATTCATGCTTCTAAAAGTGCACAATCCTAATTAGGTCCTCTTCCTGATTGCATGCATGATATTTACAACTCAATAAATCATACAACTTATTACATTGTCCTTGCACTCTAGTCTCAACTAGGTCTTTCTCAGAAATGACATGCATGAGTTTCGATGAGTGAATCTCTAGTTATCTAGAGTAGCACTTGTGGATGCACCAGTGCACCAACTAACTATTAATCCTCTACTAGTTCAACAAATAGTTAGAACTAGTTTAACTGACTATAACTCAGTAAGCCGAGTTATCTAATTATAACTCAATCTAAACTCATATTGGACCCCTAAAATTTAGGGAGAACACTTACATGACTTCCAGCTCGAAATTCCTAAGCTAATTAAGCCAATTAAACTTAATTAACTATTTACAAGTTGTGATGAGAATATAATTCTATTTTAATTCATAGTTTAATTCAAGGACAAATTAAACTGGACTTTGTTGCTTCCATTTCTCAACACTGCCTCTCAAAAAAGAAAGGGATTATCTGCTACCCCGATCCTGTCTCTGTGAATCTTGAATTTACATCTTGACAATGCCTTTGTCAAAATGTCAGCATCTTTCTCCTCCGTGGGAATGTACTCTAACAACATGATCCACCTCAATACACAATCTCTGAGATGATGATATTATATATCAATGTGCTTGGACCTATCATGAAAAACTGGACTTTAGAGAGTTTGATACAACTCCAATTATCACATTAAATCATTGTCAGATCCATCTACTAACCAAATAGACCATTGGGATCTTCCTCATCTAGATGGCCTCACATGTTGCTAGACTTGCAACCATGTACTCTGCCTCTTCCGAACTGAGTGCATTCGATCTCTTTTTCCTGTTGTACCAAGAAATTGTCACTGACCCAATATTGAAAATCCCTCCTGATGTGATTTTTTGGTTGGATGGACTCCCCACCCAATCTACATCCGTGAATCCTTGAAGCTTCACTCCCTCTATCAGTTTGTACCATAATCCATATTGAGTATTTCCCTTGAGTTATCTCAACACATGCTTTTCGGCCTTTCAATACAGGTTGGTAGGCCTAACCATCACTCTACTAAGCTAGTTAACTGCATAGTACATATCCTATCATGTGTTCACCAAATACATGAGTGAACCCACAAGTTTCCTGTAAATAATAACTTCCACTACCTCTCCTAAATTAGCATCCTTCTTCCTCCAGTTACTAGCTAAAGTAGTCTCCATAGGCTTGTAGCTCTCCATGCGGAACCTCCTGAGTATCTCATTGGCATACTTGCCTTGAGACACAAATAACTCCCCATCTCCCTTCCATACTTCCATGCCCATAAATTAATGCATGAACCCCAAGTCCTTCATCTCAAACTCTCTTGCAAGGTCCTCCTTGCAAGATTTGATCAGTTGATCATCACTTGTCAGTATGAGATCATCAACATAAAGCACACTGATCAACAATTTACCTTCCACCACTATGTGGTACAAGTTCGCATCCGCTTCACTCTTCGTGAAGCCCAACCCAGTGAAGTAGATATCTATCTTAGTGTACCAAGCATGAGGTGCTTTCTTGAGCCCATACAATTCTCTCTTGAGCCGACACACATCCGACTCACGGTTGAAGGTTTAAAAACCTTTAGGATGCTCTTTGTACACCTCTTCCTCAATCATGCCATTAAGGAAGGTTATCTTTACATCCATCTGATGTATCTTCTAACCCATCTACGTTGATAGTGCGAATATAGATTTGATCAACGAGTACCTTGCAACAGGAGTAAAGGTCTCATCATAGTCAATCCCCTCTACCTATGAAAAGCCATGGGCCACAAATCTAGCCTTATGCTTCTCCATACTACCATATGAAACTTTCTTTACCTTGTAAATCCAACGGGAGCTCACCACATACTTATCCTCTAGTCTTGGGACCACATCCCAAACACTGTTACAAACTATGGAGTCATACTCCTCCGCCATGGCATCAACCCAAATCGGCTACTACACTACTTCCTCAAAGGAAGATGGATTTGTCATAACACATCTGCTCATAAGAGCCATGTATCAAGTGTAACTCTCATGTGACCTCCTCTGCCAACGATGAGATGTGGGTGCTCCCACATTGCCCCATGCATCATGCAATAACCTGTCACCCTCTCTGGTGTGCTTTCTCCCATCTCTAGAAGATTTTTCCTGAGTGGTTGTCTCCACTCCCAGATCCTCTGCATGTGGATGCTCCACATCAATTTCAGGCTCCTCAACCTTAGGAGCTAAAACATCCTCAATCACATGTAGCTCAAGCTCCCTCTCAAGGG
>APFE030868720.1:0-23261 GCA_000404065.3 Pinus taeda | reverse complement strand
CCATCATTTATGACACCATGCATTCAATGAGGGAAAACTCCAATATTAATTGAGAGGCCAAAGCCTCACCTACCGCTTCTCCTGAGGACTTCTTCTTGGACCTCTTGAGTGGAAAATTTATAGAAAAATGGCCCAGATCATGACAATGAAATCACTTAACTTTCATCATGTCTTTTCTCTTGCCTCCATGACAAGATTCCGATTTGGAATGGGAATCTTTCCCTTTCCCCTTCTTCACCTTAATCGTTAAGTCACAATTCTCTTCATCATCAGTCTTTCATGAAGAGCCATCCCCAGTGTTCCTCCTGATCTTCTCCTGCGTCAAATCCGACCACAGTCATTCCCAATCTAGCAGCTTCTCCCAACCATTAATAGAGTACTGATAAGTATGCCAATTCTTTAGGAGTCCTAGAGGAGAAAGACTCACCATATCATTCTTGCAACCGTGATTCGAACACTTCCAAGTTGATCACGACATTGAGTGAACTTGGTTAAGTATTTTGGAATAGTCTCGCCTTCCTCCATTTTGATTTTTTACAGTTTGTCCTTCAGTGCCAATTTCCTTTGGTCACTGTTGTTATGATACAAGTTCATCAATTCTTTCCACATAGCATACAAAGTTTCCTTTCCATGGAGACTCGAGACAATGTGGTCTCGAACTCCCTCAAGGATTATCTGCCTCACCTTCACCACCAAATTCTTCCATTCGGCCAAATTTTGTGCATCTGATGTTGCTGGCTTAAGAATGTATTGATCAAGAAATTACTTCAAGCCATTATCCTCCAGCACAACCTCCATTTTTTTCCCTCCAGGCTATATAATTCAAGCTTCCTTCCAAGGCATACTTGAGCCAGAAACTGTAGAATGCCATCTATTGATCTTGAAGTATGTATCACAAATTCGATTTTCACCTATAACCCAAAACTCAAAAATTCGAAATCTCCTCTAGTACACTTTATTTAGCTCTGATACCATGTAGATTTTCCTATAGATTCACAAGCTCATGTAATCTACTAAAATAAGAGACAAGAATCTACTTCTACTTTCAACCAATGGAAGCCAATCGATCGATGAAAACAATATTAAAAATAAGAAGACAAATCAATGGCACATAACACAATAAGTTTTTTCTGGGGAAAGCCACTGTTCAAAACCCCGCCTATCTATATTTCATTAATCAGAAAATATGAGTGAAGATACAAAGCTTGTTCTCACTAGAACAATTCCACACAAGTATACTCTACTCTCTGCTTCACAAGCCCACTCTTAGCCAACACTTAGCAAATTTCCACTGCCTGCTAAGCCCCTATTTCCTTTTGCAATTCCTAATATGAATAGCCCGTATTTAAAGGGAATTCATGCTTCCAAAACTGCACAATCCTAATTAGGTCCTCTTCCTACTTACATGCATGATATTTACAACTTAGTAAATCATACAACTGATAGTACATTGTCGCTGCACTCTAGTCTCAACTGGGTCTTTCTCAGAACTAACATGCATGAGTTTCCAATGAGTGAATCTTTAGTTATTTGGAGTAACACCTGTGGATGCACTAGCGCACCAACTGGCTGCTAATCCTCTAATAGTTCAACAAACAGTTGGAACTAGTTTAACTAGCTACTCAGTAATCGGAGTATCTAATCACAACTCAATCTAAAATCATACTGGACCCCTAAAATTTAGGGAGAACACTTACATGACTTCCAAAAGACTTCCAAATCAAAACTCCTAAGATAATCAAGCCAATTAAACTTAATTAACTATTTACAAGTTGCTATGAGAATATAATTCTATTTTAATTCGCAGTTTAATTCAAGGACAAATTAAATTGTAGTTTCTTGTTTCCATTTCTCAACATTTCCCAGGGTATATCAAGCCAATGCATTCGACACAAAGGAAAAGTTGATTTTTGTGAATGAGAAGCAATACAAGGGGATTTTAAGGCACGAACATGCTAGAAAGATGAGACAATCACAGAGAGAAAAATCACTTGGATCCTACTGAAATCATCTTAAATTAATGCAAGTGTTACAACCAAGTTATAGTTATTAGTATAGGAACAAACAAGGCTGAGGATGGTCAACAATAAAAATAAGGCTATCTTATTGAAATAGGAGGGGTCTAGTCCAATGTAGGGTGAAATGAAATTTACACCAGCAAATAGAGAATAAAGAAGCATGGACACATAAAGCCCCATAACCACTCTATTGTTATGGTCATCTAAGCTTTGTGCATGCAAACTCATGAACATGAAAAAAATTATCGAATCCATTGAGCTAAAAGGGAAATTCAATGATCTTAAGTTAAAAGAAATCTCGGAGGCCAATCAAAAACTTGAAAAGGAAAACAAGATGCTCAAAGAGCAGGTAATAAACTTATAAAGAAGTATGGAAAGAGGGCAACAATAATTGGTCACATTGAAACATGAATTAGAGCAAGCGAAAGTGGTAGAGGAAAAAGACACAGGGACAAGGACAACTAACAAAGAAATTTAGATGGAAGAGCTTGAGTCAACAATTACAAACAAGGAAATGAAAGAAAATGAAATAAGACAACAAATGTTAGAGGCTAAATGCTAGGCTCAAATAGTAAAGGAACCATCGGTTGAGAAAAAAGAAACCATAGAGAGACAAATCAAGATACAAATAAGAGAAGAAAAATATAGACAAGACAAGGCCACAAATTTCATCATCAAAGGTTTGAAGGATTACAGAGTGAAAGAGAGAAAAAATATTTTAAAAAATGTATTTTCTCAAGAACAAATTGAAATGGACAGGTTATATTCAACATGCAAATAGGATAGGTAGGAAAGTAGAAAGCAAAAAGAATAGACATGTGAGAGTTACTTTAAGAAGCACATAACACAAAATAGATATCCTAAAAAATATGGGGCTACTTAGAGGCACTCACATCTATCCAGATGATGACCTTACATGGGACCAACAAGAAGATCAAAGGAATGAATGGGAGAAGGTGAAAGCAGCAAGAGAAGCAGGAAATTGAGCATGGCTGAAAAATGGGAAAGCCCAAATCAACAAACATTTAAAAAATCACAAATAGGGGTTCAAGTCCCCCCTGGAATATCTAAACATGGTAAGATGGAACTATAGAGGTTTCCCATGGAGGAGAGGAATGGATTTGGGGCCCACAGCAGAAGGGAAAGACATCATTATCCTCTTAGAAACCCATGAACATGAGGGATGCAAGGTTCCATAATACGAAGGTTTCAATAAAGTTTCAGAATGGAATGAAGGAATGGGAATTGGTAATGGGCACGAAGTGATCACAGTTCTAATAAGAGAATTGTGCAGAAAAATAGTAAAAGTAGAAAAAGAAGATCCAAATAATCAATTTATATGGTTGATTATAACTAACAACAAACTATCATTCAAGTTGGTTGTATGTTACTTTTCCCCAAAAAATTCAAAGTTTTATAAGAAAAAAGAAAATAGATAAAAAAGACCCTTTTGGTGCTTTGGAAGGGGATATCTTTGCCTTCAGGATGTTAGGAGATGTAATGTTAATTGGGAAATTTAATTCTAGGACAAAAAAAAATCATTCTATTCAATTAGGAAGTGTTGAGAATATGGACAACAACCTTCTTTGGTTAGCGGAGTTTGAGGATCACGAGTGGACAAGGACCTCTCAGGATGGGAATGGGAGTGTATCCCACTTTTGCATTGATTTGTTAGGCTTATGCAGCCTCTATGTCATGGTTATTTGCAATGGCATGAAATCTTGGCTAAGATATGGTGGCATCACATGTAAAACTTACAATGGTCAAAGTGTGGTGGATTATGTGATATGCTCCCAGAGATTGATTTGCAATTTTTTGGATTTCAGGATTGGGGCTTGTCCCATTGAGATGAATTCAGACCATTCACCTCTCTTTATTATTTTGGGCATGTACACAAGTGAGCTACAAGAAGTTCAGACCCAATAGTCTCAAAAGGAAGCACATGTAAGTGGAGGAATCCTCATGAATCAGGAAAATCAAGAGCTCTTTTTTGCAACTCTGGAACAACACTTTTAGGTGAAGAAAAACAACACTGATGTTAAAGAAGATAGCGTGAGAACAAAGTTCTTTTGCAGCAATATGTTAATCCCTCTAATCCACAAAGCCTCAAAGGGGTGCAAAATATCTCGGCCTAAGAAGGTATCAAACACTTTTCCTACTGATCCTTGGTATGATGAAGAATGCAAGGCGGATAAAAGGTCGCTTAAGGAGACAAATAGTGAAACCCTGAAGAAGTATAAAAATCTGATTAAAATAAAAAAAATAAAGTTACGTGGCTGTGAGAAGGAAGGAATTAATTACTTTGGGAAAGTATAACCCCAAAGGTTTTTGGCAGGATATACAACAAAAGACAAATAAAACATACAATAATATATTAGTTACGTAGTGGTTAGCTTATGTAAAGCTACTTTATGAGAGAGATCAAGAGCAAAGTATTCCCCCCACAATCAACTCTACAATCGAGTTAGTCTCTGGAGGAGGTCAAATGAGGTATAAAAAATTTATCAAGTGGTAAGGCTCAAGACATTGATGGTTTGTAGGAATAATTTTTAAAGTGGGGTGTGGAGAGCTTGGATCCAATCATAAAAAGGATATTCAACATGCTTATGCAAGGAAATTTTCCAGTGGAATGGACTACGAGCGTGGTTATCCCTCTTTACAAAAGTGGAGACATCAATAATCCCACTAATTACCGCACTATTATGGTCAACCCTCTTCTTGGAAAATTGTTTGGGAGCATGTTGGAGTGCATAATCAACAATTGGGCAGAAAAAAAGTGTAAAAGAGCTAAAGGGAAAGTTGGTTTTAGGCCAAGGCACTCTACCATTGATCATTTCATCACTCTTAGGCACTTCATTGAAAATATTTTGGATTTCTAGAGAAAGGAGGCCTTTTGCTGCTTCGTTGACTTCAAGAAATATTTTGACATTGTCCCTAGAGATAAGATCTAGAGAAGAATGGAAGATATCGTAATTCCAAGGGAGTATAGAGTAGTTGTGCATAAATTGTACAAGAAATTTAGTGCAAAAATCAGAACTAAGGAAGGCTTCTCTAAATGATTTGGTAGTGACATAGGGGTTAAGTAGGGGTGCCCTCTTTACCCCACACGTTTTAGTTTATATATTGATAAGCTAGAAGAATGGGTGAACAAAGCTAGTGGAGAGGGTGTTCAATTAGCAGGATATGTGGTGAAGTTGCTTCTATATGTAGACAATCTTATTCTAATAATAAAATCTACTCATGATCTAAGAGAGAATTTGAAGGCATTAGAGCTATTTTTTCAATAAGTGTGGATGCAAGTAAACACTAGAAAACTAAAGTCACGATCTTCTCTTTGAAGCAGAAAAACAAGAAGTTAGCTTTATTTTTTAGGGAAATGCCTTATAGTTAGTGGAAGAGTACAAATACCTAGGAATTGTTTTTCACAACAGGCTCAGTTGGGAGACATGCAAAACTAAAATGATTCAAGGGGGACTAGAAAACCAAGAAAGCTCTTTTTGGATTGTTAGTTACCCTAGTTGTCCTCTATGGGTGTGAAGTTTGGGGGAGCCACATGTCAGACAACAAATGGAGATAGGTAGAAATAATTCAAAATCACTTAATCACTAGCAATCTTAAAGTCAAATCAACTATCCCATATGAGATATTGCTAGCAGAGGTTGGTTTGTTTCCTATGGAATCTTTAGCAATCATTTGTTTGTTAATGTATTCAAAAAAATGTAGATGTCATGGATGAACACCGGTGGCCCAAGTTGATTGTGGCAGAAGAGTTAAAGAGTAGGAAGAAAATTTGGAGGAAGAAGAATCACAAGTGGATGGGAAATTAGGGAATCAATTGGCGGGATTATCCTAATTCTAAAGTGGAAATAAAAAATTGGGTACTTGAAAAATTCAAGACTGCCTTGTGGGAAAAAATGGTTGGCCGTAAAAAATGATATATGTCAATAATTTCAACCCAAAATGGTCACATAATGAAAATACCTATTTGAGTGTCGTAATCAAGGGAAAGACTAAGATTTCAATAGCACACCTAAGAACCAAATCCCATCATTTGAGATGTGAAACAGGTAGATGGGTAGTTCCCAAGGAAGAGTGGGAAGAAATAACTTGTTTCTTTTGTGAGGAGGGAGCGGCTGAAACTGAATGACACTTCATCATGGAGTGTCTTGCCTGTAAGGAAATTCATAGTCAGTTTGAAAATAACCTGAAAGTGGATAGTCTATGTGAGCTATTTGTGGAAGGAAAGCTTCACAAGACGAAATTTTTTGATCATGATTCACACCAAGAGTGTTGTTATGGAGAGAAACTTGATTGTATGATTTTTTGTTGGTTGGACATTTCAGTCCCTTAGACTGTTTTGGTCTCTTGGATGTCTTTAAAAATCCTTCAATTCAATTCAATTCTTTTAGGGCTCACCATACTAACCTCAAACATTCCATACCCAGAGTTGCCCCAAGCACTAACTAAAACCAAGCATACCCTACTACAACTCTTCAGCAAAACTTACATATAAATGTAATCATACATACATATTCAATATAGATTCTTCTTCCCTCCTATACTCGGCCTCTATGCATATTGGATTCTATGATTTGGGCCCTCTGATTAGGGATTTTAGTGACAACCACGTCAACCCTAGATTAGGGCCTAAACTCTTCCAAATGATTGCATTATCCTTCATTCTTAATCCATGTATTTTTTTGCTATCATTTCAAGATAATGTTGCCTCCTAGTATGGTTGATCCAAAACCTAGATCAGAAAAAACAAGGGCTTAAACCTCTTGCAATATAAAAGGAAAATTCTACTTGATTGTACAAAGAATTATACCTCAAAACATGCTCAGATTCGGCCTAGAATTTCCTTTAACCATAGTTGGAGATACACCAAAACTCAGCCTTGGTCATACATAGGAAATATGTGAAATAGTCCATAGATAAAGTCACATGGATGATTGAGAGAGGCCACAATAAATATTGAGGTCAAGCCGCATTAGTATGCCATAGATAAGTCGTAGAGGATCTGAGGTAAGGTTACATTCATGAATAGAGAGTAGGCCACTTATAATAGGACAAAATTACCACAAAGATACCAAGTGAGTTTCCATAGTGATGCCAAATGAGATGCCACATAAAGAGAATATTCACTATCCAAAATACCTTAGAAAGAATGAGTTTCATTGCCACCGAAATCTTAGACAAATATGTGTTTTTGTGAGTGATTTGAATGAGCATCAAAGGATCTTAATTTACACTAATCAATGAGAATTTAAAGGTGCCATTTTGTGCCCATGAAACCCTTTATTTAGAAGGGTTGACTTAAGTAAGGGTTGTTTAGATTGTCTTGAAATTGTCGCAAACTTATATGCTTGTCCAAATGAATCTGTGCCATATTAAATAATGGTGAAAAGAGTGTTAAGCCAATTAATAATAAAAAAAATTATCCAATTTTGAATTCTCTCTTTGTGGCAAGATGGTTTCATCTTGGGGTAGATGGGATTCTTTCTAGTTAATTAGATTTCTCTTAGGGAATATTCATCTTGAAGTTGCCCCAAATTTCAGCACTCCCTCTTAGCTAGGGAGGAATTTCCAGTTGTACCATGTATCTCATCTCAGATGTACATGTATTGATATAAGAGAATCTCATCTCATCTCATAGAAGAAGAATAATCTACAGCCAATGGTAGGGGAGATCGATTTACCCCAACTAAGTCCATGGAATTCATAAATGACCTTGGTAAAGATCATATGCACCCTACGGTATCCAGGTCAAGTTCCATGACCTCATATTAATAGAACAATGATTTCTTGATCCATAGAAGAAGAATAATTATCCTCACGATAATATGGGATATCAATTTACCACAACCAAGTCCATGGAAATCATAAATGACCTTGGTAAAGATCACACACCTTATGTCTTAACTTTTCTATTTTATAAAGAATTTTGTGTACATTGTTAGTAAATTATATATTACAGAGCAATGGAACACACAAAATATTGCAGAAATATAAAAACAAAAAATGCATAAAACAAGAGAGACACAGTTATATGTGGTTCACCCAGTTTGGGCTACGTCCACGGAGAAACAACAAGTAATTCTTTTATTATATTATCCAGCAAACTGAAGAGATACAACCTACAGCAGATCTGCTGTAACACCTTCTTCACTCTCAATCTCCTCTCTCTTCCTCACTTAGAATATAGATATACATAGACGCAATACAATTCCCTCATATATAGTGAGGGTTGCCTTCTAGGGGAAAAAAAACCTATTAAAACATAACTTCTACGTTAGATCATCTGCCAATGAACGGCCCAAATTGACTAGAATTACTAGACTTTTACAAGGAAATTTTACATCTATTTAGGCTTCGGGGGCGCTGCCCTGAACCCCCCGCGAGGACTACTGGCCCCCAGACCACCTAGCCAGGGGGGATTAGCCCCCTGGACCCCTGCTGGGGGACAAGTCCCCCTCACACCCCCCAACGTGGAGGGGTGTACAATATTCCTGGGGTATAGATCCAGCTGAAACCTTTGAATACAGAAGATAATCAGGCTCCACCCCCAACAATCTCCCACTTGGAGACTAATTATAGAAACTCCACCACTGCTTCATTTGCTAGAAAATGACTCCACTTTGGACCTGGTTGTTTCTCATCTTCTTCATCATACTTGAAGACCAATTGAAATTGAGTAGATTCTCGGTTTCTCCCTGGTTACAACTTTTGTTAGCATATCTACAGGATTCTGGCTAGTGTGTATCTTTTCCAGCTTCAACTATCCATCTTCCAATGCTGACCGTATGAAATGGTACTTGAGCTGTATATGTTTAGTCTTGGGATGAAATGCATAGTTCTTTGCAAGATGTATGGCACTCTAGTTGTCACTGTATAACCTACCCAACTCCTGCTTCTTACTCAATTCATCCAGAAACCTTTGTAACCAAATCATTTATTTACTAGCCTCTATAACAGCAACATACTCTACTTCTATTGTTGAGAGTGCAGCAACACTTTGCAGTTTTGAGACCCAATTGACAACTGTTCCACCTACAGTAAACACATACCCTATTGTGCTCCTCCTGTTATCTCTATCACCTGCCATATATGCATCAACATATCCCTGTAGAGAAATGTTTGAACCACCAAAGCATAATGCTTGATTTGTGGTACCTCTCAAATACCTAAAAATCCACTTCACCACCATCCAATGTTCTTTTCTTGGATTGTTCATGTACCTATTTACAACTCCCGCTGCATGTGAAATATCAGGCCTCGTGCAGACCATTGCATACATTAAGCTTCCAACTACTGATGCATATGGAACTTTAGACATATGAGCCATTTCTTCCTGAGTCCTGGGACACTCCTCCTTACTTAATTTGAAATGGCTAGCCAAATGTATACCAACTGGTTTTGCATTCTGCATATTAAACCTTTTCAACACCTTTTCTATGTACTCACTTTGAGACAATATTAATTTGTGATTCTTCCTGTCTCTAGTTATTCTTATACCAAGGATTTGTTTTGCAGCACCCAAATCCTTCATTGCAAATGAGTTTGCCAATTTTCTTTTGAAAACATTTATCTCCTGCATGTTAGAACCTATAGCAAGCATGTCATCTACATACAATAACAATATAATATAGCTGCCATCATTTTGCCTTTTGAGATAAACGCAATGATCAGAGTGACATCTAGTATAACCTTGTTCAGACATAAACCTGCCAAATTTTAGATACCACTGCCTTGGAGCCTGTTTTAATCCATACAAACTCTTCTTCAACCTGCACACTAGTTTCTTCTTCCCTTTTACCTCATATCCTTGTGGCTGCTGCATATATATCTCTTCCTCCAAATCCCCATGGAGAAAGGTTTTCTTTACATCTAACTGTTCAAGATGAAATCTTCAACTGCTAGTAGACTTAAAATAGTTCCAATTGAAGTCATTTTAACAATAGGAGAAAATATTTCATCAAAATCAATACCTTTATTTTGTGCAAACCCCTTCACCACAAATCTAGTTTGTACCTCTGTTTTCCTCCATCTTCTTCCTTTAGCATGTAAACCCATTTATTCTGTAATGTAGTCTTACCTGCAGGCAACCTGACTAAGTCCCAATTCTGGTTATGCATTAAGGAGTACATCTCTTCTTCCATGGCTAGCTCCCACTTCTTCTTGCTTTCAACCTATATTGCTTTTTCATAACATTCGGGTTCACCAGAATCAGTCAACAATAAATAATATAATGAAGGAGAGTATCATTCAGGGGGTATACTTATCTTGGTAGATCTTCTAACACCATTTTCAGGTGTTTGGATTGCTTGTTGCTGTTGTGGTGGTTGCTGTTGTTGTGGTTGCTATTGTTGTGATTGTTGATTATTGTTATTTTCAGGCACCTTTACTTTTTCAGTGCATCAAGAACTGTGTATTCCTTGTTTTCTTTTTCCCGTTTCTTTTCTTGCAACTGATTCTTATACAAGACCTTTTCATTGAATATTACATCTCTGCTCCTAATGATTTTGTGATTTTTATAATCATATAAGCGATAACCAAAATCATTAACACCCATATCCAATAAAGGTACATTTCTTTGATTTTGCCTCAAGCTTTGTTCTATTTTCTTTATTAATATGGACAAAGGCGTCACAACCAAAAGGATTTAAAAAAGAGTAGTTTACCTTTTTACCTGTCCATGCTTCCTTCGGAACACCACCATCCAAGGAACTTGAAGGCCCTCTGTTTATTAGATAAACAACAATATCTACAACATCTGCCCAAAAATGTAAAGGCAATCCTGCATGCAATATCATGCTCCTTGCACGCTCCATGATTGTTCTGTTCATCCTTTCTGACACACCATTTTCTTGTGGTGTTCTTGGAACTTTCTTCTCTCTGTGAATTCCATGCTCTGAATAGTACCTATCAAACTCTTTGCTACAATATTCACCTCCATTTCTGATCTGAGACACTTCAATTTCTTTCCTGTCTCAATCTCAACCAAAGTTTTCCATTTCTTGAAAGTATCAAATACATCAGATTTATATTGAATACAATAAATCCATGTTTTTCTAGTTGCATCATCAATAAAAGTAACGTAATAATGAGAGCCACCAAGAGATGATACCTGAGCAGATCCCCATACATCTGTATGCACAAGCTCTAGTTTTTCGCTCTTCTTTACTTTCCCAACTCTGAGAAATCTGAATCTCTTCTGTTTTCCATAAATGCAATTCTCACAGAAGTCCAAATCAACATTCTTCAAACCCGGCAACAAATTCCTTTAGTGAAGAATCTTCATCCCCTTCTCACTCATGTGTCCGAGCCTATGATGCCATAATGTTGCATCTGCTCCTTTGGAAGTTAAAGCATTAACAGAGTTTGAAATACCATTGCATAAATACAATGTACTAACCTTTTCACCTTTTTCTATTACCACGGCTCCTTTGGTGACCTTCCAAGCTTTATCTGTGAAAGTTGTCACACAACGTTCATTGCCTAACTGCCCTATTGAAATTAGATTTTTCTTCAGATCTGGAACATGCCTTACCTCCTTTAGTAGCCATTGGTTTCCATTCTGTTGTTTTAAAAGAACCTTACCCATTCCAACAATTTTACAGGGTTTATCATCACCCAAATGGACTTGTCCAAAATCTCCTTAAACATAGTCCTGAAAATATTTCTTATCAGGTGTGGCATGGAATGAGGCCCTTGAATCTACCACCCAGGAATCAGTAATATTTTCGAAAGAAAGAATCAAAGCATCTTGTAACACCTCACCTTTCACATTTGCTTCATGATTGTTTTCTTGTTATCCATCTCCTTCTTTTCCCATCCGAGATCTACAGTCTTTCTTTAGGTGTCCTTTCTTTCTGCATTTCTAGCACACTATTCCCGATCTGGACTTGGATCTACCTTTCCTTGATTTACTATGATATCCTGAGCTCTTTCCTCTTTCCATTTTTCTTCCCCTAGACTTTGCACTCAAAGCATTACCCGATGTCTCACCAGAGCTTTTATGTCGCATTTCCTCGCTAAGGATAGCACCGACAACATCATCAAACTTTAAAGTACTAGATCCAAAAACAGAGTTACCAATGGCCATTACTAAACCATTCCAACTATCTAGCAATGAGCACAAGAATAATAGAGCTCTAATTTCATCATCAAAGTTTACCCCTATAGAACTTAACTGACTTGTAACAGTATTAAAATCATTTAAATGGTCTGCAACAGATCTACCTTCCGACATCTTCATATTAAATAACCGTTTCATAAGAAATACCTTGTTTGAGGCCAAGGGTTATTCATATAGTTTTTCCAACACCTTAATCAAACCCTCTGTCGTTGTTTCCTTCGAAATGTTGAAGGAGACCGACACTATGAGGCACAACTGTACTATTCCGAGTGCCTTTCTATCAAGAAGGTTCCATTCTTCATCTGTCATACCCGTCAGCATCTTTGTTTTTCCACTCAATGGTAGGTACAGATCTTTCTGATACAGATAATCTTCCATTTGCATCTTCCACAGCGAGAAGTTTTGGCCGTTAAATTTCTCAACCCTAAACTTACCATCTTCCGCGATTTCTCCCACTCGAATGAGGAACCCTTCTTTCCTGCGGGTTTATCAGCCAAATAGACCTTCGGCTCTGATACCAGTTGTTAGAAAAATATTATATATGACAGAGAAATGCAAGACATATAATATGCGGACAAACACAAACACATAAAACCAGAGAGACACAGATATACGTGGTTCACCCAGTTTGGGCTACGTCCACCCTGAACAGCTAGTCCTTCCTTTCGATTATCCAGCAAAATGAAGAGACACAACCTACAGCAGATCTGCTGTAATATCCTTTGTTTTCTCTCACAGTCTCACCTCTTTGTTTTTGGCTCAGAGAATACACATCTATTACACAACCTCAATAAAATGCCCTCATATAAAGAGAGGGGTTTCCTTCTAGGGAAAAAGAACCTTAAACTAAACATAAGTTCTATCGTCAGATCATCCACCTAATGAATGGCCCAGATTGACTAGAAATTACTATACTTTTACAAGGAAATTTTACATTTGTTTTTAGCTTCGGGGGCACTGCCCCTGAAACCCCCGTTGGGGGACCGTTGGCCCCCGGACCCCCTAGCCGGGGGGGATTAGCCCCCCCAGACCCCTGTAGGGCAGACAAGTCACCCCCGCACCCCCCCATGTGGAGGGGTGTACAATCTTCCTGGGGTACACATCCAGCTGAAACAAAGACCTCCAAATAATCATGCTCCACACCCAACAATCCTTACAAGTTGATGAGGTCATTTTTGGCCATCAACATCTTATTAAAATTCTTAATAAAAATTAATTGTGGCACATATACCTCAATGTTCTCATAGGATGTCAGGTTTACCCCTTGAAATTACACTTGAATCATCCAACATTATGAGGCTTGTAGTTACAAAAATTGAATTAATAGTATCTAATACAATTCAAACAAAAATGGTAAAATCTAAAGTAAAAGAAACTTTGGAACCATAAATAATTCCATTTGAACCTAAAGGAACTAAAACTTTAGAACAAAAAATAACTAAACTTGAAACTGAGGTCACTGAGTCTAAAATTTCTAAACCTAATATACCTGAAGAGTGGTTCATCAAACCAGTGTCTTCAAAAATTCATGTTTCACCTTCACTTGGCCTAGTTGCTACTCCTCTACCGATTACGCCTCAAGAATATGTAACTTTAATTGATTTATCACCTCGTCTATTAAACATTGAAGACGTTACTGAACAACACATTCCTACAAATATTCCTTTTACTATAGGGCCATTTGTAGTTGTTGAAATTCCATCTCCTTTTCGCATAGACTCTTGGTATATAGCAAGTGTATCTTATTTACCTAGGGTATCTCCCCAATTACACACTCATTTATCTTTATTACCTAGGAAAACCATGAAGGAACCTTCAATTGTAAGTCAACCTTCATATTCTCTTAAGAGTAGACCTAGCCAAATTAGTATGACTTTGATGTTTACAAGACATCCATAATCATTTATATATGATGGACCCTTTCTACCTGTGGGGTATTAGTCACTCGGTAGAACCTTTTCAGAAGTTGCACACTCTTGCCTGAAATTTCATCGACATTTGATCAAAATTTAAACTTATTATCTGGTAATGTAGGTATCCCTCAACAAACCCCAGTTGGATCCTACATTCCAGTTGGGGGGCAACTATCTTATGGTCCTTATTTTCCTCCAGGAGGAAAACCTCTTAGAGCAACTTATCCTCCATATATGGGACCATCTTCTAGTGGAACTTATCCAACCTCTGGTCAAATACCTTAGGTAGGCCTAAATCAAACTGTTGTAAATCAACCTTTGATTGATGCTCCATTCCCAAGAATGGGAGTTACCATTTAGAACACTAATTTTGGTGGTGTACTCCAGTTACCCTCTAGTCAAACTGTTCAAGCTACTCCTCAAGTGTCTACTTATTAACCTATCCAAACCACTTGTTAGACTACACCTTAGACACCTATTCAACAACTAGTTCATAATACATGCTAAACACCTATTTAGACTACACAACAAACAACTATCCAAAGTATACCTTAGATACTAGCTCAACAACTTGTTCAAACAATACCTCAAGCATTTTTTTTTCAAGTAGTTTAAACTATACCTCAATTCCTTGTAGGTCCAACTATCTAGGCTATCTCGCAGATGCCTTCTGGTCAACCTATCCCAGGTGTACCCCAAATTCCATATTGAGGTCAACCATACTAAGGCCAACCTTTCCAAGGTCAAATTTTCCAAGGTAAACCCTTATAAGAACAAACTTTTCAAGGATTTCCATTTACAACTCAACCTGGTACATGTTACCTTGGTTATCCTAGCGAAATACAAACACCAATGGATTAACCTATTCTTGAATATCCTCCCCTAGAAGTTGGAATTTATCTTTAAGGTTACTAGTGTCCTCAATAGGATTTTAACATAAAATTACCTTTCATTGCTACTTTGGATTTACCAAACTTGTACCAACTTACTAATGAATGGATTTATCATTTTCCTTTTTTGGTTGACTATCCTTGCAAATTTACCAGGTAACATACCAAAAGTTGATGGAAATCCTGGAGAAGACCCATCGAATCACGTGATGACTTATCATTTATGGTGTTAATCAAAATCCCTAATTGATGATTCCATTTGGTTACGTCTTTTATAGCGTAATTTAACAGGTCGTGTAGCTAAATGCTACGTTAAGTTACCATGTGCATCCTTTAAGAACTTCAATTCCTTAGCAAAAACATTTTTGACCCACTTTCAATTACCTATCTGATACGAAACTTGTACCGAGCCTTTTGACTTCTTTAAAGTAGTTGGACCCTAACCACATCTTTGGTCATATACATGAGTGGAGACACCATTATCCTTTAGTAAAAAATCATATTCCAAATTAATTATTAGTTGAATGGTTTGTCAAATCATTACTTCCTAATATAATTGAATATGTTTCCAAAGGAGGAGTTGTTATTGAAGAGAAAGTTATTTGTCGTGCACGATACCTAGATCTCATTTATTCACAAGCTGTCATGTTGTACTGCAAAATTCCAAATGCTCGTCGACCATTGAACACAATTCCATTAGATTCTACAGGAACTCACACTACTCTGGTGTGATTGGTTCTATCGTTCAATATTCTATGAGTAAACATTTCAAGCATTCTAAGCCCAAGTCTACTCCTACTATTGTTGTTAAAAATTCACCTCCTATTGCTACTGCTCCTATTAATACTTCCAAAGTTAATGCAGTTCAATCATCAACTAGTAAGCCTCAACAACTTGGATGTGGAAATAGAAAAGGAAGAGGAAAATCAAATCCCCCTCAATAAGAAATACCAACAAAAACTCAATCTCCTGAAAAGAAGCAAAAACTGTAATATCCTTGTCTTATTTGCAGCAAGGATCATTATACTAAAGAATGTATGCATTGTACAGACGTTAATAAATTTCTTAAAGGTTCCTCTATATCTGTTGTCTTAGCAGACCCTTTCCTCTCTCAAGATACCAAAGTGTTTTCCCAAAATCCATCTTCTTCTTACCAAAACTCTATGAAAATCATGATGATGTCTTCTTAGTCTGCCTAAGTTATGGTAGCTACAAGAACCAAAGATATTGGTTCTCCAAAGACTCCAAATGGAAGTGCTTCAGATCAACCCTCTGCATCAATTCCACGTCCTTCTGATCCTCTACAAATTGAGTGATCAACCTCTGAGATAATTATTTGACCCCTCCTAAAGGTGTCCTTCAAAAGTAGTCTTTTAGCTTGCATGCTAAAGCAGCTCAAAATTATAATATTGTTGAAGAATTAGCTCAGGTTCCTTCAACAATGTAGATTCTCAAAGGGCTTCAAAGTTGCCTAACACAAAGAAAATAATTGTTATCAACCATTGGTGGAATTGATTCACAAGATTCGAACCTTATAGTCTTTGAACTTGAAAATCATGTACATAGGCTCCCACATCAATTTCAATTCAAATTCAAGTTGTTATACGTGGCAAAAAAGTTTTTCGCACTGTGATAGATGAGGGAGCTTCTACATGTATTATGTTTGTATCTTGTTGGAAATCCTTAGGCTCTCCTTCAATTAATCAATCACCTATTTCTTTGAAAGAATTTGAAGGGAGAGGATTCAAACCTTGCAAAGTTTTAAATGCATTACCCATGGAATTTGAAGGTAAAATGGTTTTAGTCGAAATAGAAGTCATCAATGAATAATTGTACTATAAACTTTCACTAGGTTCAAGTTGGGCTTATTCCATGTATGAAGTGGTTTCTTCACTCTTTCATGTAATACAATTTCCTCATTAGGGGAAAATAATTACAGTAGACCAACTTGCCTTTTATGTTTCTGATTCACGTACCCCTGGTAGTGTACCTTTTGTAGGTAAAATGCTTGTTTCTTATGAAAGTGTTGGTGTAGGTCTACTTAAAGATTCATCACTGATGTGAACCTTTTTTCTCCCTCCACCCAACGTTTCTCCTATTTTTTCTCAATTCAATATGATTTTATCAATCACTTCATAATTCCATGAATCATATGATCCCTAGAGAGTGCCTACTCAATTAGAATTGATAACTTATGGTGATCAAATGTCATTGAGCCCAATTGAATTAGCTTATGAAGATATTCACTTGGCCTCTATACTCCTTTTTGAACCAAATGACTAAGTGAATGCAATCATAAACGAGTATTCTGAATCATCCTAGTTGATATATATTTCATCTCCTGATCCCTTCAATGCCGTATTTCCTATAGGTGAAATAATTATGGAGATGATGTTATTTGAAGAAATGCCTTGGGATTATTATCATAATCATTTCTCCTTTCTTTCTAACCTCGAAGCCATTGAGAATTAATTTAGCACTATGTTTTCATTTGAGATAGTTGATAACCTTGAATTCCCTATATCGATTTATGGGTCTAAATCTGAAAATAAGTTAGGGAACATATCTATGATTGTTCCAATCGATACCTTGGTCAAACATGGAATCACATAAAACATTCATATAGGTGCCTCATTCTCCCTTAAATAAACTCAAACATATGAGGCCCTATTACAAGAATTCCACAACATATTTTCTTGGACATATGAAGAAATGTCAGGAATTGACCCAAGTATTATTGTTCATGAAATTAAAACTTACCTGGATGTTAAGCCTGTTAAACATAGATTATGTATGGTTCATCTGCAGAAAGTTGTTGCCCTCAAGACTGAATTTGTAAAACTTCTAAAAGTTGTTTTTATCTATCTTGTTCCTTTCATCGATTGGGTTTCCAACATCATTCTGGTTACCAAGAAGAGAGGAACTATTCAAGCGTGTGTTGATTATTAGGATATTAATAGGGATTTCCAAAAATTTAGCTATTCAACTCCTTATATTAACCAAATAATTGATAATTTTGTTGGGAATGTAATATTTTCATTCATGGATGTATTCTATGGTTATAATCAAAATAACATACCCCCTTCTGATCAAAATAAAACCACTTCATTTTTCCATGGGAAACTTTCGCCTATAGGAAACTTCCATTTGGACTTAAGAATGTTGGCACCACCTTTCAGAGAGCTATGTATTATGGTTTTAATGATATCAAGCATATTGTACAACCATATCTTCATGACTTACCTGCTCATTCCAAGAATCGTAAAGATCATCTAATGCATCTATGAGCCATACTTGTATGATGTAGTCACTACAATATTAATCTCAACTCACATAAATGTGTTTTCTCTATGGAATTTGGTCAACTCCTAGGTTGTGGTATCCAAGAAAGGAATCTGTGTTGATCCTTTGAAGGTTCAAGTTATTCCCAATTTACCTGCCCCTTCAAATCTTCGCTAACTCCATAGTTTTCAAGGGAAGGAGAAAAAAATCGTCATTTCGTACATACCTATGTGTTGTTGTTGCGAAAAACAACCTCCAAAATTTTACCTACACTTGAATTTTGGAGCCTACTATGGATCTTGTGATTGGTCATTCCACAGTCACTTCTTGGTCATTTTAAGTCGCTTTCTTATGCATTCTTAGTTTGACCAAGTTCATGAGCGCATTCTTTTATGGAATCTTGAACAAGCATAACACAGTCCATGAAGACAGTACTTGTGCAATGTTCAACACATGTCGATAGTCAGTGTGCACTATTATTAACTGTCCCTTAGTTTTGGCTACATTTGTACTTCTATTTTGGTGAGTTTTTCAAACTATCATTTTTGCACACCTTCTCTTTTGCCAATGTTGTTTTCATGCTTTCAGTCGTCACTTTCACTTGCTTTCACTTTAATTAGTGGCATTTTCATGTTATATTCACTCTAGCATGTGTCTCTTTAACTTTCGTTCACACTTTTATCTTCACATAGTAAATGTTGTCTTTTAGCATGTGGAGTGTCGCACAATGCGCAAAAGATAGTTTTGGTGGTTTCAAGGTGTAACCTTTGTGTAAATCAGTTGGTCTTACCATCTAAACATTTATTACACTCATTTCCAAAGTTTCAAAAACTATCGCACAAGTGTCTTCATGGTTGTCGCAAAGTGTATCTTTGGTGTTGCACTTGGTGTAGGTCATCGTAAAGTTGTCGCATTAAGGAAAGGATGATTTTCTTGTGTTCTAAGTGTTCCATTTTGTATCATAAAGTGATCTAAGTGTGTTTTCATATTTAGAGTCATGATTTTTCCTATCTTCCTCTCATCAATCCGACACTTAGTCAAATTTGGAAATCTCTCTGATTAGACCACCCAACCTCCTTTAGCCAGTCTAAACTATGCATTGCGTAGTCTCAACCCTCAATCAACAACTTTACCTCTTGGAACTGTGCAATGTGCAAATTTTTCCTCTAAAATTTTTTCACTACATAATATTAGTGCTCAAGCCCAGCCTCTGAGCTCCATAACTGTGCTATCCTGACCTTTAGCTAGCCTTCTCTGTGGACTGTGTAGTCTCAAGCTTCAAACCTCGGCCTTGAGCTCTTGAATTGTGAAACTGCATAATCAATTTTCCTCTCTCCCTTTAGAACTATGCATTGGGAAACTTCAAGCATCAAGCCTCAAGATTGAGGCCTTGAACACCTCATCTGCGTAATTTCCCTGCCTATTCTCTTGTTTGATCTACACATTGGGCAACTTCAAGCCTTAGGCTTGACCTATTGGGTTTCTCAACTGCACAGTCACTTAGTCCATGCCTTCATAACTATGCACTGTGCAGTCTCAAGCCTCAAGCCTCTAGCTTGAACCCTTGGGTCCCTCAACTATGTAATATTTTGACCCTGGCCATATTGAACTATGCATTCTGTAGTCTCAAGCCTCATTCCTAAACCTTAGAATATGGAACTGCACAATCCCTGAGTTAGTCACTCAACTAGTTAGAATTTCAATCCCTAACAAGTGATTTCATGAAGCATATTAGGCAAGGGGTTTATCGTATTGATGTCGTGTTGTCATGGGTGGATTGCAGCCATAGGTATTTTATTATGTCATGACATGATGATGATGAAGGAGATGGAGGAGGAGACCATGCTAGAAGACACCTAAGGAGATGAGGAGATAAGATGATCATTAGGAAAGAAGATAAAGGAACACTGGATTATAACAAAAGATGGAATATCAAGACCACATTGAAGACTCTTTATCTTCAAGTCATAAGGAGGAGGAAGAAGAATAACATTCAAAATATTTTCAAGAAGACAAAAAGAAAGCGAAAACAAAAAGGGACTTGCCATTACCATGTCATCATGCACTCCATGTCATGAGTGTCATGTCATGTCGTGTCATAAGCCATCATGTGGCACATCATTTGTGGATTATGTAATTCTGTATTGGAAAATGAAATGAAAAGTGGAAGTCTAAGAGTCATCTATGTAATGTGAAAAGTCATGTAGGAAGTCGAAAAGTCATGAGAATTCAAATATTCATGAGGGTAGTCCAAGAGTCATAAGCGATGTGAAGGATCACCCCATTTGTTATATATACACCCTCATTATTCATGAAAAGGAATTTTTCACCTTGGTTTCTCCCATAAAGTATCAGAGAGGTATATTTAGTACTTTTGGGGACAAATTCGTGGCTCCAATGCTCCATTATTTGAGCTAATGATGTTTGTTGTATACATGTATCTTAGGGCTTTTAGTTAACACTTGAATCCTGATGGACAACATGTTTTCATGCATGAATTGTGAATATTTGTAACATTGTTTTGTAAATGTTTATGATTCATGTTTTCTTAAACCTGCACTAAACTAGTTGAACTATTTCACTTATTTTAGTTCATAACATATTGAGAATGTGTTTTAATGGTTGTAACAATTGTTGCATCTATGTGGACTATTCTACTTGATGTTAGGTAATTCTTTCTTTCTTTTGTGTGCCTTTAGTAGGGTTGTACTATTACCTCTCTCTTAGAGGCTTGTTTTTCCTCCCTCTCCAGTAGAAGAACCTTGATACACCTACAACTAAACATTCACTAGCCACACTTACCTTCTTTTTCAAAATCACCTATGCGTTTCTCTCTCTAGCTAACAGCTAAAGCCAAGGAAAGCCTGTAAGAGTATATGGAAACTGGGGCCAATATTCCTAATGGGGCTCCTATTCCAAACAATGTGAGGTCTAATTGGGACTTCACATCAGGGAGAACCCCTTGGTTGACATATTTCCAGCACACGTCAACAAATGGTGATAGAGGGAGGGCCAAAAGACAAGTTGTGCCCATTGGATCCATTTTGAATCTTTTATCCTAAATGGATAATTATAAAATCATACTCTCGGGGCTTTTTTTCTAACCTATCCCATGGTAAACACTCAATCCCCAATGAGCCTCTTTATCACTTGTCCCAATTGAAGTTTGATGGTGAGGATAGAACATCCATAACTAAGCACATTTATGATTTTCTTAAATTTTGTGAATATTATAAAATTAATAATCAATATTTTGCATGTGTGACTTTCATCCTCACCCTTGAAGGTCATGTTAATTGATTTTGGCATACCTTACCATTTTCTTCCATCCACTATTTCCATCATTTCCTCTAGGATATTTATCAAGCCTTCGATAGGTATGATTACCAGGATGTTCTTAACATAACTAATCATTTAAGAATGAAGCCTAATGAATCAATTGAGGATTTCTTTGATTGATTCCTTCACCTTTGTTGTGAATTTTCTAAAGAAGATACATATTGGGATTTCTTGAAACAAAATTTTCAGCAATTTGTTCATATCTCTTTTCGCAATGAACCTAAACCACCTCATGTTTCTTCTTCCCCAACTCTTGTAAATCATGAGACTTCTCTAATTTCAAAGGAAGAATCTACTACTCCTTTTGTTCCTTGTCCTCCTTCTTTTCTAGTTATGATAGGGGTTCCCCTGTGCGATGATAATAAAGTTGGGAAATATGTACATGAAACTCCTAATCCATCTTCTCATCCTCCTCCCTGTTTTGACTATTCAAATTCAATAGAGGAAATCTTGGAATGGCCCATGAAGCCTATGGTGAAAACCATTTTTTCCATTCCTCAAGGTGATATTAACACTCGTAACTCTAGTCTTGAATCTGATTTTCATTTATGTTATCCTCTATCATCTACATTCCATGACTCTTTGTATCGTGATTCACTTGATCAATCTTCTCGACCAACAATTTTTTCACACTCTCTTGTTTTTCAAGTTGTTGGTACAAATTACGATCAGGTTTAAGGTAGTCACATTACATAGGTAGAGGAGCAGGAGAGTGAATATTATTGCAATCTTTCTTCTCTTTCTCAAAATCCTCTGTGTGAAGATGGTGTTTTCTCATTCTTGGCTAATATTGAATTTGGTAATCTTGGTAGTCAATCAAATGAAATTAGTTTGCATAACCAATCTCAAGTCTTGGGAAACAATCATTCTGATGAGGATGAATCTGTTGATATATATGATGATGAATACCCAAGTGCACCAACTGATCTTCTAGATCCTCAAGAAGATTTTAATACAGAATATTTAGATTTAGAATCTGATCTATTGAAAGGAGATGTTCTGACCAAAACTTCCTCTTCATATCACTGTCGCTTGTTCCCCACTAATTGTGATGCATATACTTATGATGGAGACACTACATGTGTTGAAAATGGCAACAAGAAATGATAAAAATAGAAATGCCAAAAATAGAATATTCCAATTTTAATTTGTCCTTGAATTAAAATTGAGAATTAAAAATCAAATTTAGTCTCACCAGCTGCTTGAAAAATAATTAATTAATTCTTCTTGGATTAATTAGCTGGAGAAATTCAAGTTAGAAGTCTTTCTGAAGTCATGCAAGAGTTATCCCTTAATTAAGGAGATAAGATTGAGTTGTATTTGAGTTGTAATTAGTTAACTTATTTTATTGAGTTAAGTCTAGTTAAATTAGTTCCATACTATTTGTGGAATTAATAGAGAGTTATCATTCAGTTGATGCATGCATGCATGCAACTAGTGCTACTCAGTTAACTGAAGATTCTCTCATCAGAAACTCATGCATGTCTATTCTAAGAAAGACCCAGTTGAGTTAAATGTCAAGGACAATGTACTATCAGTTGGATGTGTTTTCCTATAAAGGAAACTCATTCATGCAGTCAAGAGAAGTTCCTTGAGGATTGCACAATTTTACAGGGTGTGAGATCAGTGTGAGTGATCAGTGTTACACTTGGTAATAGGAGGATCACCCAGAGAAACTGCG